>WBZZ01006977.1:0-36484 GCA_019918135.1 Paulinella micropora | reverse complement strand
TGTCACAGTCAGTCCCTGACTGCGCTGGGTCATAACCACGGGCCCATTCCTCTAGCTGGTCTGCTCGTTGGCCGACGGTTTGTCGGCGATTATCATACCGGGCTAGCAATCTCTGCATGCACCGTGCGGGGCCACCCTCGCGTTCCTTAAATCGATACAGCCACTGCGTCGTCGTCTGCGCATTGCCGACAAACCAGTAGTACACTGCCTGGATGCAGCCTTGCCTCTTTTGCATAGCCTCCAGGCCGCCGGGCAGTTGCTGGCACAGCTTCAGCAGCAGCCCTTCCTCGGCGGCCTTGCGCAGGCCGGCACGTGCCTGCCCGGCCCCGGTGACCCCGCGCAGGCCGGAATGCTCCTCTTCACGCCGTTGCTGCTCGGCCGGTGTGTGCACCAGCACGAGTGCGTCGCACCCTTCAATAGCGCCCGCGCCTTGCCGAGGGCAGAGTGTTTGCGGTATATCGAGTAGCACAAACAACACTTTGGACAACGGGGGAAGATGGTCCGATGTCAACGTCGCCAACGTCCGGGCCTGCTTCGATAAATCCGGAGGTAAACCGCCTTGCCCAGCGTTGGCGCAGACCTGCTTCACGTCACCGGTACTGCCTGCCATGGGGAAGGGGAACCCAATCGCGCGTGCACTTTGTTATTCTTTGCTTGGAATCGGCCCGCCCCTTTCCTTCAAACTAGCAATTCGACTACAGCACACGGAAGCAAGGGGGAGGGAGGGGGGGGAGGGAAGTGGAGGGGGGGGGTGAAAGGGGAGGGGGGGGAGAGGAAAGAAAGAAGGAAAGCGGCTTGGCTTGCCTGCCAAGCTGGTGGAACTAGCCCCCTTGAGTACGCACGCCCCTGTCCGCCACGAGGCGCTCGGGCCGGGCCCAGGGGGGGCAGACTGGATCCTGGCCAAGCAGGAGCGCCTACCAGCGCACGTGTGTTTGCCCCGCTTCCTGGTGGCGCCAGGCATTGGTCGGCCTGACCCGTGGCACAGCTGCCGGTACACTGCTGCTGATCTGCGTGAATCAGCGCTGGCAACCCTACCTGCATTACAGAGAAGAGATAACCAGTGCCTGTTCATGAACCAGAGACTCGGGGACCAGTACCGGCAGCAAGCAGCAGAAAGGCCTCACCGGCGCCCGCCGCCGGTGCCTGCGGATGGACGATATGAGACGGAATGTGGTACTGAATAAAAAGGAACTCTTCTGTCGAATTCTTCTGTCGTGTAGTCGCTGAAGGGCTAGGGGTGATTTTCGCTACCCCGAGCACGGCGGCAGGGACGGAACACCGAATCCCGAACTAACCGTCCAGCACCAGGCTTGCCCCGACTTTAATAACACTGAACTCTGGGCGCCGGGCGCAGCCCTTCACGCCGCCGCCCCGGGGTCGCTGTCGCCCGTGTGGTTCAGGGCCAGCAGCCAGCAGCCCACCAGCAATACCGGCAACAACAAGAGCAGGAACCAAGCGACCTTCGCGCCGGGGCGCGGCCGGGGGCACGGCCGGGGGCTCGTCGCGCTGGGGCTCGTCGCGCTGAGGCTCGGCCGGGGGCTCGTGGACGATGAGCCGGGCGGCGCGTTCGATGGTCCGCAACAGGTCCACGGCCGAGGCCGGGCTGGGGAGCCCCCGGGCCCGTAGCCGGGCCTTGAGGCGCCACCACCGCACACCCATGCACTGCGCAGCGTAGGCGTTCTGCTCGCTGAGCCATTCGCACGCCGGGTCCGCGCCGTAGTGGGCGAGGACATCGAGCATCAGCCACACCGCGGCAAAGTCCTCGCTCGCCATCTTCACGCACGGATATTCGGCGCACAAGCCCGTGCAGAGTACTTCGAGCACCGTCTGGCTCCGCAGTTCGAAGGGCAAGGGCGGCTGGTACACCGGGGTGCCCAGCCCCAGGAAAGTGTGCAAGAGCAAGGGGGACCTGAGCAGGACCGCCGCCACCGGCCAGACCAGGCTGCGAGAGTGCAGCAAAGCCCCGGCGTCCAGGAAGATCGGCCGAAAGTCCTCGGGCTGCGACTGGAGCAGCGCGGCGCGCAGGATGGCTATCACCCGGCGTGCGTCGGCCACGTTCGGCTCGGCCAGGGGCACGCGCAATTCATCCAGTATGTCCGCCAACAGCAGCTCCAAGGGGAACCTGGACGCGGCCCGCTTCCTGGCCGCGCCGCGCCGGGCCCGCAGGCCCGCCAGCAAGGAGCGCAGCGTGCGCTCCGAGGCAGACCTGGCCAGGGCCCTTGACCACAGCAGTGTCGCCACCGCCAGCAGCCGCAGCCAGGCCAGGGCGAACGCCATGGGCGACAGGCTGTTAAGCCTCACGCGCGCCAGCAGCCGGCCGCCCGAGGCGGCCAGCTCGGTGTCGGGGCCCTTGAGCAGTTCGAGGAAAACTTCGGGCGCCGCCTGTGCGCAGGCCATTCTCCCGAGCTCGGACGCCGGTGCCCCGTCGATGAAGCGTTCCACTTGCTGGCACACGGCCGGGTTGCACGGGCTCTGGACCACCGCCAGCCCCAGCTCCGTACCCAGTGCCACGGCGCCGTCCCACTCGGCCAGCTTTTCCTGGCTCCACTCGCGCAGCAGACCGATCGCGTCTCGCACCTTGGCGCGTGCTGCGCGCAAGCAAAACAGCAGCGCTTCCTCTTCGCGCCGTGGGAGCAAGGTAGCGACCAGGGTCTTCCACACCTGCAGGCCACCGGTCTCGAGGCTGCCGCTGTGCAGGTAGTACTGGAGCTTGTGCGCCTGTGCCGGGGACCAACGCTCCTCCAGGACACCCTGCAAAAGGCTCTCCCAGCCCTGCTCGAGGGGTGTGGGCGCGGGCGGCGCGGCGTCGGCAGGGACGTTGGCGCCGGCGGCCGCGGTAGTAGGCTGGTGAAGGGGTAACATGGGGAAGCCGGCTAGGCGCTGTACGAGGTTGGCCAGAACAGACTTTGTGCAACCACTGGCTCCGGACGGCTACCGAACGGGGGGACGGCGCGCCCCCTCCTCTTGGCGCGCGCGGAGGGGGGAAGGCGCCCCCTAGCCTCCCCGGCACGCGCCGCCCCCATGCGCGCGCCAAGGGGGCGGGCACCCCCCGTGTGGGCCGAGGGCGCCCCCCCCCCCCCGGCGTGCGCCACTGTCCCTGTCACCCCGCGCCAGCACACGCGCCGTGCCCCGTCCTGTCCGCCCACGCGCGCCACGCCCGCGAGCGTGGCGGGCCTCCGGGCGCGGGCGCGAGCGAGGGGAGGGGGGGGGGGGCGGGAAAGGGGGCGGGCGCAGACGGGCCTGGCGGGGTGCCGTGGTCGCCGGCACGCCGTGGCCGGAGCACGCCGTGGCCGCCGGCACGCCGAGGGGGAGGGGGCGAGGGGGTGGAGCGCGGGCTGCTCCCCCTCCCCGGGGGAGGGAAGGGGGCGGACAACGTGGCTGAAAACTGCCTGACAGAAGAAGAAGCTCGGGTCCTCCCCCCTGCCCGAGTTGTTTCCTGTCCCCGGCCTGATGGAGAGCTTGCCCAGCCCCGTGGACCAGCCGCCCGGCCGGCCGCCCAGCCCCGCGACGACGGCGGCGGCCTCGGACGACGGCGACTCACTGCCCGTCGAGTTGCAGAAAGAGATCCTGTCTTTTCTGCCGGCCTGTAACCTCTTCACTCTGCTGCGCGTACGTGTCGGGGGCCTCTGGGGCCTGCGGGGCCAGCCCGCGCTGTGGCCGCGGCCGTTGGTGCTAGGCCACGCGCCCTCCCTGGGCACGCAGCAGCTACTACAAAGCCTGGGAGTCCGTGTCAGGCGCCTGTTCATCGGCAGCGTGGCCGAGTGGGAACGAGCGGGCGGTCTGCTGCCCTCCCTGGACGTGCGAGAGCTGGCGTTGCTGAGCGCACTGCACGCGAGCGGCCCCCCGGCGGCGGGGCCCCGCGGACCCCTGTGCTACCTGCGCGAGCTGCCGCCGGGCGGCCTGGGCGGGGCGCGCCTGCGCAGGCTGTACCTGGGCCGGGCCCCCCAGTTGCGTTCGCTGCACGGGCTGCACGTGCTGGCACCCCGCCTGGTCGAGCTGCAGCTGGAGCACTGCTCCTCCTTGCAAGATATCAGCAGCCTGGCCCTGCTGCCCGAGCTCCGCTGTGTCAGGCTCTCGCACATCAGACCGGCGTTCAGCCTAGGGTCGCTGCAACGGTCCGCCGCCCGGCTCAGGACGCTCAGCCTCCGCCACTGCCCCTTACTGTCCCAGGCGGAGGCGCTGGCGCGCTGGCCCGACCTAGAAGAGCTCGAGCTGGCCTCTTGCTCTAGCCTGCGGGGCCTGGGCTTCCTAGCCGGCCACCCCCGGCTCCGCCGGCTAGTGCTGCGCGGCCTGTGGACCCCCGACCTTGGCTCGCTGCTGTCCACCCTGCCGCAGCTGGAATAGTATTACCTGCACGTCGAGAACTGTCCCGCCGTAGCCACGTTAGACGTTGGTGAGCCCGGCCTGCCCCGGCTGCGGGTGCTGCGGGTCCTGGACTGCCCCTCCCTGCAGAGCCTGCGGCTCCCACACTGTGCGCCGGGCCTCGAGGTCCTGCACGTGCGCCTGGCGCCGCAGGCCGCCGACCCCCTGGGCCGGACGCCCTGGCCGCGCCTGCCGGAGCTGCGCAACGTGGACCTAGGCGACCTCGAACCGCCGGGCCACAGCCTGGACTTCTTGGCCGGCGTGCCGCACTTGCACACGCTGCGGCTCCGCTACCCGGCCGCCGGCTGTGCGTCCCGCGACTGCCCGCTCACCCACGCCCCCGACCTGCGGCCGCTGGCGGCCTGCCGCGGGCTGCGCGTGCTGTCGCTGCTGCCGGCGCTGGGCTCGATCGAGCCCTCCGGGCTCGGGCTGCTGCCCGAGCTACGGGAGCTCGAGCTGCGGGGGCTGGTTTACGCGCCCCTGGCCGCGCTCCTGTGCCTGCCGAACCTGCGGGCGCTGCGCCTGCAGACCACCCAGGTCACCCTGTCACTGGCCGCGCTAGCACCGCTGGCCGCGCTGGCCTCGCTGGACCTGTCCGGCTCGGGGGGGCTGGCCGTCCTCAAGGGCCTGGCTAGCCTGCGCCATCTGCGCCAGGTGCGCGTGAGTAGCTGCTTCTCCCTGTGCTTTATCGAGCGCCTAGACTTGCTGCAGGCCAGGGGCGTGGACTTGGTGGGCCTCCCCGACACCTACCCCTTCCGGCATATACCGGCGGCGGAGGCGCCCCGCCCGGGCGCGAGGGCCAAGCGGCGGCTCGCGGGGCACGACCCCTAGGCGGCAGCACGGCCCTCCCCGGCCCCGCTCCTCTGCCCTGGTCATCTTTATTTGGATTAAAAGGCCGGGGCTTTTTACTCACCAGGAACTAGAGCTCACTCCTTCCCCCCGCGCGCCAGGGGGGGGGGCTGGTCCTCGCCGGAAGCGGCCTCCAGCCGTAACACCAACTCCCAGGCTACCGCGTCACGCCCGCCGCCGTCGCCCGCCCGCGGTGACCGCGCCTGGCGGGGCTGCCGGGCCGCGCCGAGATCCAGGCGTGCGTAAGCTAGGGCTAGCGCCACGAGGTCCACGTGCTGGAACCAGCGCCTCTCCAGTGCGAGGTCCGGCGGACCGGCCTCTGCGGGCCGGGGGGGCGCCTGCCCGGGCAGGCGCAGCCCCCAGAGCCAGAAGCTAGCGGCCCCCGTCGGACGCACGCCCAGCCCCGCCGCGCCGGGCGCCACCACGTCGCGCCCCGCCATGACGGGCCCGAAGAAGACCGCCTGCCCGTCGACCAGACAGAGCAGCTTGGTGTACCCCCCCGCGCGGCGCTGCTGCTCGACCACCTTGAACGGAAAATAGACGCGACCGGCGACGCGCAGGGCGGGGAACGCCAGTGTGCGCTGGGGGTACGGCCTGTCCCGCGCCCAGGGTACGCAACGGGCGGCGCCCGCCGCCGGTGCCGCACGAACCGGCACGGTCCAAGCCCGGGACCCAAACAGCAAGTGCACGGCGCAAGTTTGCACTCCGCGGAGCCGCTGCCGCAGCCCAGCCAGTCCGTCCGCCGGCCGCGGGATGTCGCGGCACAGCACCTGCGCCCGCCCCGCGCCGGCGGGCTCCCACCCCCGTGAGAGCCAGAAGGTGTAGTCGTGCTGCGGCTCACGGCGCAGCACCAGGTAATCGGCGGGGGTCGTGCGGGCCAGGTACGCCAGCAACCCCACCACGAAGGCGCTGCCGATCCCCTGGCGTCGTCGCCCCACGTCTACTTCACAGAGGTCCAGGCGCCAGCCGTCGGCTACCGACAGCAGCGCGTACGCTAGCAGCTGCTCACCTTCTTCGTACACCAGCAACAGCCTCCCGGGCTCGGCTAGTGCGCTTGCCAGGAGGTTCCAGTTGTACCTGAACCCGGTGTCTGCGTGGGTGCCCGACGAACGTTCCACCAGCTCTCGCAGGACGGGCAGGTCGGGGGGCTGCGCCGCGCGCACCGAGGCCCCCCCGCTCCACCTCTCGCTAGCCATGCGCTATTTTGCGGTGGCTGCGCGGCCCCAGGCCCCTCCGGGGAGACCCCTCCGGAGACCCATCCGGCGCTCCACGCCCCGGGCCGGGCTGCACGCGGCACACCCGGCGCGGGGCACTCTCCCTCCCCCCCCGTGGTGGCCGCGGGTCCCGGGCCCCGCGGCAGGTGGACCCCCCCAGGGGGCCGGAAGGGGGTAGGGGGAAGGGGGGGGGGGCACCCCCCTTCCTCTGAGTGGAGGCACCCCCCCCTCTGGGAGGAGGCACCCCCCCCTCTGGGAGGAGGCAACCCCCCCCTCTGGGAGGAAGCACCCCCCCCCTCTCAGGGAGGAAGCACCCCCCTCTCAGGGAGGAGGCGCCCCCCCCTTGGGAGGAGGCATCCCCCCCTCTCAAGGAGGCGCAGGGAGCAAGCAACCTCCCCGGGGGGGCCACTCTAGATCCCGGTTGCATAGGAATGGGGGGGGGTGGCGCCAGAGAAGAAGCGGGACGACGAGGGCTCCCTCTCCCTCTCTTGAGACTCATGAGACAAACTCGAGGGACAGCCCCCCCCCCTCTCTTGAGACACTTGAGACAAGCTCTAGTGACACACCCCCCCCCTCTCTTGAGACACTTTTGAGACAAGCTCGAGAACACCCCCCCCCCCAAGAGAAAAGAATCAAGGCACGGGGGATGCCAGGGTCCCCTCCAACTAGGGAAAAAAAGGAAGGCACGGGATGCCAGGGGTCCCCCCCCCAGGAGAAAAAAAAGGAAGGCACGGGATGCCGGGGGTCCCCCCCTGCCAAACTCATTTGTGTCCGTCTCGATTGCGCGGTAGGCTTCCTGCGCACGCTCGCCCGCCGTGCTCGGCAGAGCCAGCTCCAACCGCAACCAGCCGTCGGCCCCATGCCTGTCACGAGTCAGGTCGACCCAAAGTTCCTGGCTCCGCCCCGCTCCTAAACTCTGGGGTCGAGCGAGCTCCCCTGCGTGCGACCGAGGCTGCTTGCGGGCAGCACGGCCCGACTGTGACGGTGGAGCAAGGGGAAAGAGAGGGAGGGAGGAGGAACAAAAAAATAGGGGGAGAGCGCCCCTTTCTCCCTAGTCTTCAGTGTCAAGTGTAAGACTTAGTAGAGGTTTTATTCAGCGTATTATACAAATTATTGGCGCGCTCTTCCCAGCCCCTGCCCTCTCCCTCCCTCTCCCGCTCCCTGTTCTCGGTGTCAATATTAAAACAGGATTTTTTTTTGCGTGATTCTTCGTGTACACCGGCGAAGCGCGCCCCTACCCCTCTTCCTCTTTCCCCTGAGCCAAGTCCCTCCCCCCTTCTTCCCCTCGTCAGTTTTTTTTGTTGTCGGGCAAAAAAAAATTCCGCAGATCTTTTTATATTTCCGCAGGTCTTGCGCACGGTGGCCGAGCTATGGCACGGACAGGAAACCGTCGAGCTTTAATTCAGCGTAAATTACATTTTCTTGGCGCGCCCCTGCTCCTCCTTCCCTGCCTCTCCCCTCTGCAAGGATATGCGGAAATATCTGCGGAAATATGAAAAGTGGCAAGCAACAATTTTTTTTGGAACGCGTTTGCACGCGCTCTGAGGAGGGACGAGGGGAGGGGGGGAGGAATAAGCAGAGGACAAAGGTGAGAGGAGCGACGAAAGTGAGAGGGGCGACGAGAGTGAGAGGGGCGACGAGAGTGAGAGGGAGGGGGAGGACGTCTTCCTCACGGCGGCCCAGCCGAGCGTCTGTGTGGGATTTTTTTTTTGCGCAAGTAGATTTTGGCGCCAAATTGGCGCTTACGGCTGTTTCCCCGGGAAAGCTAAGACGTACTGCCCGGCTGGACCGTATCACGCACCCTACCTCCGGACTACAAGAATTAATAAAAAAATCCCTGACAAAGCTTTAATCTTGGCACAGAGAACCAAGAAAAAGAGCAGGAAAGGCAAGGGACAGGGGGAGTGGGGCGCCAAGAAAGTGGGCGTCCCTTTGTTCCCCTGCTATCCCCCCTTTCCCTCGTCCCTTGTTTGCGCGTGCAAACGCGTTCCAAAAAAAAATTCTTTTCCACTTTTCATATTTCCGCAGATCTTGCAGAGGGAAGAGGCAGGGGCGCGCTTCGCCGGTGTACAAAAAAGAATCACGCGAAAAAAGAAATCCCTGATAAATTTTTAATATTGGCACTGAGAACAGGGAGCGGGGGAGGGAAAGGGCAGGGGGGGGGCGCGCCAAAGAATGTAATTTAAGCTGAATTAAAGCTCGACAGCGCCCTGTCCGTGCCATAGCCCGGCCACCGTGCGCAAGGTCAGAAAAATATGAAAAGAGGGAGGGGGGGGACGCGCATTAAGAATATTAAAAAATCACGCGAAAAAAGAAATCCTTGACAAAGTTTTAATCTTTGGCACTGAAAACTAAAGAGAGGAAGGGGCCGGGGGAGGATCAATCTGTCTTTCCATCCTCCTCCCCCCGTCGGGAAGAGGGGAGGGCGCCCGGCACGGGGCAGGCGACGGACGGGGGGGGGGGGGAGGTTTATTCCTTTTAAGTTCCTGCCGTTTTGTCAAAGGGCTCTGAGCTTTCTCTTGTTTCCTTTACCAGCCTTTCTCTCTCCTAGGTTTCAATGCCAAGCGTGAAGGCTGTCGAGCTTTAATTTAAAAAAAATAAAAAAAAAGTTGCAACGTTTTTCATAAATAAAAAAGTACTTTTTTGACGAGCTCTCTAGGCCATCCAAATTTACTTTTGCGAAGGACTTTCTTTTGGGCTGGGGGTTTTCAGACTTCATATGCAGATCGGGTTGAAATCTTGAAAAGGCGAACCTCCCCCTAGAAACCGGCAGGGCAACTGAACAGAGACAAAGGGCAGCACGCGGCACATCCCACTCCCTCCTCAGAGCGGGAGCTAAGCACAGGGTCGTGCCTCTCCCTTTCCCCCCTTCCCTATCTCTCTCTTAGTTCTCAGTGCCAAGTGTAAGACCGTCGAGCTTTAATCAGCAAAGCCCTCTGTGTAAGTAAATCAGACAGCTTCACAGGAACGCGCCCGACCGAGGGCTGCTTGCGGGCAGCACGGCCCAACTGTGACGGTGGAGCATTGAGGAGAGAAAGGAGGGGAGGAGCAAAAAAAGCGGGGGGGGGGGGAGGGCGCCCCTTTCTCCCTCTCCCAGCTCTCTAGCAAATGCAAGACTTTGCTGGAGAATTTTTTTTTAATTAAATTTTTTTGTAGATTCTGCGCTCTTCCCCTTCCCCCCTTCCCCTGTTCTTTGAGCCCCCCGGGCTCAGGGGGCTCATGAAAAAAAAAGAGGGGGGGGGGGGCGCCCTTTCCCCCTTTTCGGAGGAAGGGGAGAGAGAAGGGAGGCGAGGGGATGGGTTGTGAGGAGGGGGGTGCCCCCCCCCCCCCCTTCCCTTTTTTTTCTTTCCTCCCACTTGAGCCCCCTGAGCCCGGGGGGCTCAAAGGACAGGGAAGGGGGAGGGGAAGGACGCAGAAGCTACAAAAAAAATTAAATAAATACATGAAACGCCTCCACTAAGTCCCCCCCCCCCTCCTCTCCCTCTTAGTTTCAGTGCTGAGTGAAGGACCAAACTTTCTCAAGGTCCTTGACAATAATTTCTTTTTGTACATCAGATTATTGGCAATCATGCTAGGCAGATCTCGCTCTTTGCCGGTGTACACAAAAAAATTATTGTCAAGGACCTTGACAAAAGTTTAATCTTGGCACTGAGAACTAGGTAAGGGAGAGGGAAGAGGGAGGGGGGAGAGGCACGACCCTGTGCTTAGCCCTCCCCCCCCCGGGGGGCGAGCCAGACCGTGGCTTCTCAACCTGCCCTACGACATCCGCGCGGTCGCGCATTCGGTACTTGCAAACGGCGAGGGCCTCTTTCATCTCAAATCTTTGCCAGAATGGCAAGTCCTTTCATTGGAAGAAAGTCAACCTGCATTCCAGAGAGGCTAGAAAAGAAAATTTTAATAGACGTTTAACTCGCTGTTCACGAGATGTCAAAATACGCAGTAAAAGCTAAGATGCCTTGTTCCGCCGCTTTTGTTAACCATTGCAAAGTCTGAGCCTCGTCCTCTGCCACGCCCGTGCCGTGTTGGTAGCAGCGTCCCAGACGATACTGGGCCGGTGCGTGGCCTTGTTCCGCTGACTTGGGGAACAATTCCACCGCCTTGACCCAGTATGGCTCGGCCTCTTCCCATTCCTCGACCTTGCGCGTGTCATATAGGTAGCAAAGCCCCAGCCGGAACTGCGCTTCCGCGTGGCCCTGCTCAGCCGCCTGGCTGAACCACCGCCTAGCCTCGGCCCAGCAGTGTGCTGCCTTGGTCCCATCTCTTACCACGCCTTGATAGCAGTACCTCACGTAGACCACGCCTGCGCCTTTTTCGTAGCAGAGCCCCATCTCGAACTGGGCTTTGACATGGCCCCGTTCAGCCGCCTGGCGAAAGTACTCCATGGCCCGGGCGTCATCCTGGGCTACACCCCTACCCACCTCATAGCAGATCCCGAGCGCCCACAAAGCGCTGACGAAGCCCTGCCCTGCCGCCTTGCGGAATCATTCAGCTGCTTTGACATCGTCCTTGGCCACGACCGCGCCCTCGTCGTACCAGAGCCCCATTTGGTACTGCGCGGCTGCGTGGCCCTTCTCTGCTGCGAGGCGTAGCCATTCAGCGACCTTGGCCTGGTCCTGCTGGCACGCGATACTATCGTAATAGAAAACGGCTAGGCACAACCGGGCATCCACGTGGCCTTGATCTGCTGCTTGCATAAACCATTGCAAAGCCTGAACCTCGTTCTTGGCCACGCCCGTGCCACCGTGGTTGCAAACTCCAACATGGTACTGTGCGTCTGCGTTCCCCTGCACCGCTGCCTTGCGGAAACATTCCGCCGCCTTGCTAAAGTATTCTTCCGCCTTGGCTTCGTCCTTGACCACACCCTTACCCTCCACGTAGCAAACGCCCAGCTGGTATTGGGCCAGGTCGTGGCCTTGCTCCGCAGCCTTCCTGAACCATTTCGCGGCCTTGGGCGCGTTTTCTGCTATGCCTTGGCCAAGCTGATAACAGCGCCCTAGCTCGAACTGGGCCTCTGCCTTGCCTCCCTCTGCCTTTTTTTGCAGCAATCGTAACTGTGCCTTGGCATCGTTCTTAGAGGTATTCATACTTGTGTTAGTACCAACTAATAAACAAGGGTCGCTACTCTTAGCCCTCCCCCCCCCCCCCCTTCTTCCCCTCCCCGCTCCCTGTTCTTAGACGGGGGGGGCGCCCCCCCCTTTTTTTCTTCCCTCCCCCTCCTTCTTAGTTTTCAGTGCCGAGTGTAGGACCAAACTTTGTCAAGGATTTTTATTAATTTCTTTTCGTACATTCTTAGCGCGCCCCTGCCCCTTTTCTTTCCCGTGTGCTTATATATTCAGGTGCGGGGAGCACATGTTTGAGCTGCAAGGCAAGGCAATAAAGGCGACGGTGGAGGCGCTCCCTGGAACTCCAGAAACGCCGCGAGGATTCGACTCTTGTGCGCGTGCCTGCTTTGTTCTCGCCCGGGCCGGGGGGCATGCCCCCCGCGCCCCCCCTTTTCTCCATTCCAGCCCGCACCAGCGGGGTGGCACAGGCGTGTACGCAATGCGGGGCGCTGTGGACCGTCGAGATTTAATAAAAAAAGATTTTTGCACTTTCTTCTTCTTCTTTTACAGGGCTTGTCTTTGGCCGAAGCACAACCAATCTTTTGCACCAGTTTGTTGGTTTAGAAAGTTTGGGCAGGTTAAGTTTAGGCATCTTATTGCACCGCGAAAAATCCAGGGTGAGCTTCCTGCGGCACTTGAAACCGGGCGGTACGGTAAAGCTCTGTAAATTGGGGCACTGTGCAAAAATCACCATGAGCTCTTTGATATCCCAGCCTTCGGGCATGGAGAAATCTTGCAAGAGCGGCAAGTCTTTGAAGAGAAACTCTGCTTTCCGGCACCGCATGTTCTTAGGTAGGTGGATAGTCTCGAGCTTGTCACAATCGCCTGTTAGTAGCTTTAGCGATCTGGAAACCCGCCAATCGGCGCTCTCTAAACAAAGGCTGTGAAGATTATCTAAACCCATTAATATCACTTCTGCCTCCTTGCACAGGAGCTGGGGCAGAATAAAATTCTTCAGCTGTTCACAAAGCCGAACAACGGCATAAAACTTTTTTTGGCTGAGGCTATTCGACAAGTCAACTTGTTCTAGCAGGTGACAGTTCGTGATGTATAGCGTAAGATTCTGCATCTTCTTTTGGTCTGGACTGAGGAAAAGGGTTTTTATGTCACTATGCAATAGCTTAATAACCATGTTGACCCCCGTGGCTAGGATCTTTAGGTCTGCCCCCACCTTTACCTCCTCGTTGGCGCGTGAAAACCGAGAGACCCTGATCTCTGTAAGATCGGGTCGTCGTTGCTTCTTGACTTTTGTCGCAGGTGCGCGGGCCGTGTGAATACTTTGGAGCCGAGGGCAGGATTCGACCTCGAGTCTGAGATTCAGGTCGGGGGGTAAGTTGACTTGTTCTAGGCCAGAGCAGTATGTTACTTTCAGACCAACGTACGTCAAAGACGCCCTGTCTGTTAAACGAGAGAGGCTGAGGACCCTGGCATCACAATCCCAAACGGATACATCCCAGACACCAGCGGCGTAGATATCCAAGTCCTTGCCCCGCTTGCCCGATCTTATAAGCTTCAGGGTAGGGGCTCGTAGCGTTGGGTCAATATGGGTCTGGGTAGCGCCGCTTGCCTCGACTCTCCGCAGGTTTGGGCATCGGAACACTTCCAGTGCAAAACCGTCCGAGACTGCACCCTTTTCGTCGTCCGGGTGCTGACTGAAAACGAAACGCCTGAGAATCCTGCACGATAACAACCTGAGAGCGTTCTGCTCCGACAGCCTGAGCCTGAGGTGCACCAGGCAAAGGTCCACACACAGACATTCGCGTATGTCTAGCACTTCCTCCTTTTCTAGCCAAAGCACTAGGTTGTGCAGGCACAGGTGTTTAATGCGTGGATAACCATAGCGCGTTGCCAAAGGAAAGTACTTACCATTCTCCTTGGTGAGAATCGTGTGCTTGTTCTGGTTGGACGCGTCGTCTCCAGACAGGGCTAGACTTCTTAGCTCCAGCTTATCAGTGGCCGCCCGGTTGTACCTCGTGCTCTGCACGTAAGAGACCACCGATTCTGCAGCGTTCCAATAATCACGTTTTGTCCCGCTGCAAGGTTCGGGGACAAGCAGAGGGGTTATACGTATTTTTCTGTCCTCCGCGATCCGACTAACAAGCTCTGCCTGGTTATCTTCCAGTGATGATGCCGATAATTTTTTGTAGTAATAAAAGTAAAGCAGCATGGCAGCCATCAGCTCAGCCCCCCTTTCGTCGCCTAGCTGTCTTGCCGGGTAGTTGGGGTTTGTTGCATAAAGCAACGCCTCGGCTTCCGGTGTTAGGTACAAGGTTGTTAGCTGATCGTAAATGTCTTCCGGAGATCGAAAATTTGGTGAGACATTTCTCTTTTTTTTTGCACTCTCGCGGGGGCGTGATATGGTCGGATTTTGGACGTGATATGGCTAAACAGCACGATTTAGCGCCAAATGAACGGGCCGCTACGGCCTCTTTTCATGTATCTCTCCCCTTCCCTTCGGGGGGAGCGGGAAGAGAAGGGGAGGGGGGGAGAGAACGGGGGGAGGGGCGCCTCCCCTCCCTCCCCCCCCCTCTCTCTCTCTCCCCCTTTCCTCCCGCCATTCCTTTGCGAACACTCTGTTTTTTCTCTTTCCCGTTTCTTGAATGCAATTTGGCGCCAGGAGAAAAGGGGAGGAGGATGCGACCGTGCAAGCGTCAGTGCACCGTCGCCCCTAGCGCCCTCAACGATTGGCAAGAAGTCTTCTTCTGGCACGGAGTGGGGCTGCTGGCGCAACAGGACCTGGTGTCCCTGCTGCGGACGTCAAAGGTCTGGAAACAGCAGCTAGACGTGTACCTCCTGCCGCAGTTGTGGCTGGCCCTAGCCCTCAACGACGCAACGTCTACAGTCGACTTGCCCGAGAACGTCTTATCCGCCGCCGAGGAGCTAGTAGTTTACCCCCAGCTCTGCACGTCGCTCACGCTCAACTACAGCCGAAACCATCGGAACCATTTGCCCGTGCAGGTTCCTATTCTCCCGCGGAAGCGACGCTTGTTGCAGCTAGCTCTTCGCTGGTTCCACCACGTCGCGCACCTGTCCCTAGAGTGTGACGCGTACGCGGCCGCCGAGCTTTTGGGGGCTTGGACGGAATATAGCGCAGGCCAGCTGGTGGCCTTATCCCTAACGCTCGAAAACGAGTGTGAACTAGAAGAGTTCGCATCCGATGTCAGGCCGCCGCTCGAAGAGGCGCTATGCCACAGTCTGCCTGGTGTACAAGAACTTCGCCTAGAGTCGATGTGCTTTGGGCCGCACGGAGTGAGTGCGCTGTGGCCGCAGCCGGGCCCCGTGCCGCCGTTGCGGTGCCTGCAACTGGTCGACTGCGACGACCCTCGGTTGTGGGGCGGGGGCTTTGAACTATTGGCCCCGACACTCGAGGTGTGCGAAGTTTCGGGGAGTTCCGATGCCATCGGGGGCATCACGATTGAACGCTTAGAACAAGAGTTAGCTTATCATGTGTCTTGGCGCCCGAGCAAAAGAAGATACAAACGCGCGATTCATGATGGTATCACTAGAGAACTTTGTTCCAGACAGACAGAAGCGGGCCAGGGTTGGCGTGGAGCCGATTGCCAGCCAGGCCCCGAGACCGTTCAAAAATATAACGAACACGCGGAGGACGCTGGCTCGCACGAGCCAGATTCTGCTCCGGGCTCTGAAATGAATTAAATTATCAAAAGAGCTTATTGAAACCATTCCGGATGGGATTGAAATCTAGGAAGGCAAACCCCACAGAGACCGGCAGGCAGCTGAGAGAGAGAGAAAGGGCAGCACGCGGCACATCCCCTTCCCTCCTCAGAGCGGGGGGCAAAAATAAGTAAACTTTTTTTGGAGCCCACCGATTGGGGGGGGGGGTGCCCCCCCCTACCCCTTTCTTTCTTCCCTCCCTCGGAGCCCCCTGAGCCCGGGGGGCTCAAGGAGCAGGGGAATCGGGAGCGGGAGGGAAGGGGGAGGGTAGGGGCGCCAAGAGAGTGCGAAAAAGAATGCGCTGAATTAAAGCTCGACGGTCCTGCATTTGGGCACTGAAAACTAGGAGCAGGGCACCGTGCTCCAGCACGACCCTGCGGCGAATGAATGGGCGGTGGTCAATGTGATAAGAGGACAAATACTTCACTACCCCGACGGCATCCTGTCCGTGCCATAGCTCGGCCACCGTGCGCAAGATACGCGGGAATATGAAAAGAGGAAAAAAAAAATTTGCCCACAACAAAGGGAACAGACGGGAGAAAGAGGAAGGGGGGAAGAGGAAGGGGAAAAGAAGGAGGCGGGAGCCGGAGAAGGGGGGGCAGGGGCGCGCTTTGCCGGTGTACAAAAAAAATTAAAAAGATCCATGACAAAGTCTTAATCTTGGCACTGAGAATTAGGAGATGGAGAGAATTGACGCTGAATTAAAGCTCGACGGTCGTACACTTGGGCACTGAAAACTAGGAGCGTAGCACCGTGCTCCAGCACGACCCTGCGGCGATGGATGGGCGGTGGTCAATGTGCCAGGAGGACAAGGGCCCGGCCGGCCCCGACGGCGTCCCGTCCGTGCCATGGCTCGACCACCGTGCGCAAGATCAGAAAAAT
This sequence comes from Paulinella micropora, assembly GCA_019918135.1. Classification (NCBI taxonomy): domain Eukaryota; phylum Cercozoa; class Imbricatea; order Euglyphida; family Paulinellidae; genus Paulinella; species Paulinella micropora. The sequence continues at coordinate 20,400 of WBZZ01006977.1, read as the reverse complement.
ATAAAAAGAGGAAAAAAAATTGCCCGACAACAAAGGGAACAGACAGGGGAAGGGAATAAGGGGAGGGGGGAGGGGAAAAGAAGGGGGCGGGATGTGCTTCCCCCCGTCTCCCCTCTCGCCCCTCTTTCCCCCCTGTCCCCTGCTACCCCCCTCTCCCCCTCGTCCCTCCTCAGAGCGCGTGCAGAGGGAAGAGGCAGGGAAGGAGGAAGCACGAATTGTCGGGAGTGGCAGCGGGAAGGGGGGGGGGCAGGGGCGCGCTTTGCCGGCGTACAAAAAAGAATCACGCAAAAAAACAAATCCCTGACAAAGTTTTACTATTGGCACTGAGAACTAGGAGAGGGAGAGGGAAGGCGCAGGGGAAAGAGAGAGCATGAATTGTCTTAGTCCCCCGTCTGAGAATAGTGAGTGGGAGAGGGAAGGGGGGGGGGGGTAGGGGCGCGCCAAGAAAGTGCAAGAAAAATCACGCTGAATTAAAGCTCGACAAGGCATTACACTTGACACTTGCAACGGCACCCTCAGGCTGCCGCAGCATCCGGCCCACGTCATGTTGCTGCGGTAGCCTATGTTAGAACCCTGGCCGGCACCGTCTGTGCTCTGCTCGCGCGCTAAGAGAGTGCGAAAAAGAATACGCTGAGTTAATTAGCGGACGCTTATAGCTGCAGGTACTTGCTTAACCTGCTCGGCCGCGTCACGGTCCGGCAGGATGCGGTTCAGCTCGCTCTGCACTCGGGCGGGTCTCCGGGAGCTCCAGGCAGCCGCGAGCGCCAAACACAGCAGCACGCGAACCAGCACAGAGCCTATGTCCATGTAAAACCCAGCGGCGCGGGCGGTGGCAATATTGTGTAGACGATGTCGTACGCCGCCTCGGCGCGCCTGGCGTCGAGCCACCTGCTCGCCTGCCAACGCATGGCACAGCCAACAAACACGTGGTAGAGCGTGAGCGCCGACGCTAAAAGGGGCACCCAGGCATCTCGCAACTCGCGGCGGGGCCGTGTGGCCCACAGCCAGCCTATCGCGGTGGCCAGCGCGCACGAGTGCAACAAAAGTTGCTGCGGGCGTGTGTTTGGGGGCAGGGACGGGGCTTGTACGTACAAGGAGGACCAATCGAGGCAGACCTGTGCAAGCGCGCGCGAGAGAGAGAGAGAGAAAGAGGGAGGGGCACCCCCCAGCTTTTCCCAGCCCCCCGCCCTCCCTATCACACTTTTATTTTCCGGAAAGAAAGTAGGGCCAGAGACGAGCGTGCACAGACAAAAGAATGGGGGGGGGACAAAAATCAGGCATGGAGGTACATCCAAGCACGTGTGCCGCGCGTGCCTTTTTATTAAATTCAGAATGTCTACTGGCGTTTAATTCTTCTTTAAAAAGACAAATGGTGGGTAATTTAAGTGCAGCCATCAAAGGGTTCATCGTAGAACAAACAAAAGAAGATGAAAAGCAATTTCTTCGAGATTGGTTTAAGAACTACAAACAGACAAACCCTGACTTTGACAAGGGTCGACTTAAGGACATGCTTAGTCTGGAAATTCAAAAATTTAGGGATGAGATGCAGGATGAATTAGAAAAATTAGACGCCTGCAAAGAAAATTCAAAAAAAATGAATGGACGACATAGCGAAGAAGACTGCCATCGAACGCTTTCGGTTCTATGGCGAGAGGTCGGACGATGGAAAAGATCCCGAGACTGTTAAGGAATACTATGCATTGCTTCGTGAAGTTCGGGCTCAGAGGGGCTCGGGGAGAGAGTGTAGAGAAAGAAAAAAAAAAGGGGGGGGGGGCGCCCCCCCCCCACACCCCCCCCCCCTTCCCCTCGCCTCCCTTTCTCTCTCCCTTCCTCCCGAAAAGGGAGGGGGGGGCGCCCCCCCCCCCCTCGGGCTCCACAAAAAAGTTGATCTATTTTTGCCCCCCCCTTTAAAGCCACAAATCTAACTTGGCCACTTTGTGAGCAGGTACAGGCATGGCCCTACACTTGGCTTTATGGGCCCTGTCTCGACTACAAACTCCGTCTAAGTCATCCGACGAGTGACTTCTCCAATGAGGCGGCGCGCTCTCTGGGACCAGAAAGCATGGCCTCCCGAACCATCCGGGGGCATGGCCCCCCAAGCCCCCCTTTCAGCCCGCGGCAGCGGGAAGAGAAGGTCCGAGAAAAGAAGTCCAGACCTACGCCGGCTCCTCCGGAGCCACCTTTAGCTTATGCGCCGTTCTGGAATCAGTCTACCAGGAAGATGTCCAGGCAGTTACCTCTATGCACAGGGGGCGGCTTGTCCAGAGCGAGCGCAAGCCGCCTGCCTCTTTCTTTGAGCAGGGTCCTGGGTTACGGTTCCTGGAGCTCGGTCAGAAGGTATGATCCGACAACCGCACAAGGCCCGCAGGAGACCTCCTGGCAGTCGCGACTTGCACTGCTGCCCGCAACTCAGGTCAACGCGAGACGCAACGCAGCCAAAGCAGAGGACAACCAGAATAAGCCGCCCAAGAAGAAGTTCAGTCTGAACAAGAAAGCGGGCAAGACGCCCCCGCTCAAGACACTCACGTGCAGGATCTACCCGAATACCAAGGATAAAGAAGTTAGACGGGCCTGGGTGCGTAAGGCCTGGCTGTTATTTCGGGCAGTTCATACCACCTGGAATGCGGCGCTAGCCTGGCTGAGAAAAGAGGATGAGCGTTTTCCCTGGCCTAGCGAAGAGGAGCAGCAGCAAGGTCAACCCACGCAGGTCGTTAGTAAAAAAAGGCGGCGCCAAGAAAAAAAGGAGGAAAAGCCCGCCAAAAACAAGAGAAGAAAAAAGGAGGAGAAGCCGCACGAGCAGAAAGACGAGCCAGAGAAGGAGGAGACGCCCGAGGAAATCAGAGTCAGAGAGCGCCAAGAACAAAAGGAGCGCCGAGAGCAAAGAAGGGCCGAGATGGGCGGTAGAATGCGCTGCTTGGGCGACTTTGATCTAGATACTCTGCGCCTACGGTTTGTGCAAGAGGATAGTGAATTTGTTCGAGCCAGACCGTGGCTTCTCAACGTGCCCTATGCCATCCGCGCAGTGGCCATTCGGGACCTGCAAGCGGCGAGGGCTTCTGCCATCTCAAATCTTAGCCAGAAGGGCAAGTTCCTTCACTGGAAAAGAGTCGACTTCCACAAGTGGGAGGAGCGCAGGTCGACAATTGCGATATCGCACACAAATTGGGGGCGTCAGCGGGGCTTCTTTGCTGGCTTTCTGGGATCAGTTACCTCCAAGGATTGGCGCAAGCAAGAGCGTAGGCTGGGGGCCAAGAAGCTTGAAGTCAAGTACAATGTGCGCCTGCGGGTCGATCCCCTGGGTAAATGGTACTTACATGTACCGGTAGAGCTAGAGCAGCGCCAGCGCGATTTCGCCGAGCCTGACTCCAAGCGTGTAGTGAGCATCGACCCGGGCGTGAGGAGCTTTCTGACCATGTACCACGCGGACTCGGGCGCGATAACCGAATGGGGCCGCGGGTCTATTGCACGCGTGTACCGACTTCAGAGGCATATTGATAATCTGCTGAGCAAGGCCGGGCTACTGGCTAAGGACAGCAGCAAGAAGCGCAACCGCTGGCGCCTACGACGCGCTATCACCCGAGTGCGTGATAAGATCTACAACATGGTTCAGGACGTGCACAAGAAAGCCGCCAGATGGCTACTCGATAACCACGACTACGTCGTGCTACCTTGGTTCGGAGCGTCGGGCATGGTGAAGGGCAAAACGATCTCGCGGCAAACGAAGCGCAAGCTGCTTGCCTGGAGACACGCAGATTTCCGCAAGCGCTTGCTCAACTTGCAGCGAGAGTATGTAGGTAAGTGCAAAGTGCTGATATGCAACGAAGAGTTTACCACACAGGCGTGTACGCAATGCGGGGCGCTGTGGAAGGACATCAAAGCAGCCAAGACGTATAGCTGCGAGTGGTGCGCACTCCAGCACGGGCGCGACATGAACGCCAGTCGCAACATCCTCTTGAGACTGCTGGCCTTGGGTCGTCAGGACTTATATTAGTTGTTTAAGGTTCTAAACCTCGCACCAAACCCGACTTCAGGTCGGGTTTGGTGCTTTGCTTCGATCGGGGCCTCTGAGGAGAGAGGGGAATGTGCCGCGTGCTGCCCTTTCTCTCTCCCAGCTGTAGGAATCTATGGGGGGGGGGGTTCCCCTTCTCAAGATTTCAATCCGATCTGTAGTAAAGAAAACAGCCCTGTCGCACCATGGGTGTCGGAGCTTGCTGGAGCAGTTCTTCAAGACATGCCTGCGGTCAAGCTTCGAAGGATTAAAAAATGCCGACGGCAAGCGATTACAGCGCAGGAACAAGCAGACCAAGAGCATGCATTCCATCTACCGCGTGGTGTTGTTCAAGGACATCAAGCTGTCCAGCCCGGTGGCACGGACTGAAGAAGAGGGGGGCAGCAAGACCCCCGCCAGCGAGACCCCGGCAATCGATCCCCTACGGCTGATTTACGAGGTGGCAGGGGACCCTACGCTATTGACAGACCCCAGTTGGTTTGAAGATGCAGCGGGCTGCAAAGACCCAGCGCGGAAAAAGCAAGGGGAGGGGGGGCGGGGGGCCCGCTGCCCCCGGGAGGGAGAAGCAAGGTGGAGGGAACTCGGGGGGTTTGCACCCCGGGGGAAGAAGCGAAGGGAGGGTGCGGGGGGCTTGTTTTCCGACCCCAAGAAACAGCGGCGTTAGAGTAATCCCCCGCGGCGCCCCCCCTCTCTTTTGGCGCCTTACTGCGATCGCGAATGCCCAGCTTTCTTTTTTCTATTAACACTGGTTTTTTTTCTTTTTCTTTTCTAAAAAAAGTTGAATTTAATTAAATTGTTTTTTTTCAATCAAGAACTCTTGGAAATTTACTTTGGGGTGCGAGGGAGCTGCGGGGGTCAGCGATGTCTCGCCCCGTGGGAGAAGCAATGTGAAGGGGGGGGGGGGTGGTGCGGGGGCTTGCCCCCCGATGCCAAGCTAGATCTCGTGTACAAGAAGAAAGTTTTCTTTTGTAATTTTTTTTTCTTTTTTAGTGGGGAATTTTTTTGCACAGTTCTGCGGCCCAAGCCACGCGATATGGCGGGTTTTTATCAAAAACTCTTGGGAATTTTTACTCTTGGTGCGGGGGGGGGGGGGGGGGGCTTGCCCCCCGGCCGCGTGCGGCGGCCGCGGAGTGAGTGTCGGCGGCCGCCGGAGGCGTCCGAACCACCAGAGGAAGAGCAGGATGTGTATGAGCAGGTAGAGTGTGAGGGCGACCGAGAGGCCTATGTAGGCAGCTGTGTTGGAGGTGAAGCGTTTTGCTTGGTAGTTGATGCAGCGGTTGGCCTGGGCGAGCAAGATTTCGCGGATGGAGCGTAGCCTGCCGGGGGTGTTGTTGCGTGTTAGGTAATGCGAGGCGTTGTTGTGCGTTTTGGATGGACGTGTTGACCTTTAGGGCGCAGGGTGCGCAAGAAAAAAACAGTTTTTAATGTCGCCAAATAAAAATCTAGCCCCGCCAGAGAGTCTAATATCAGAGCGGGCCCTCTGATGTTTCGCTAGTTGGGTGTTGCAGGTAGTCAGCCATGATGCTCGATATCACCTGCACTGGCATAACCCGGTCTAGCTCGTTCCGCGTGTAGATGGGCCGGGCGACGGTCCTGAGGCAGGCGAGCGCCAACAGCAGCAACAGCGTCACGTGAGAGCCCACGAGCACGAGGTTCAGCCCCGCGTTCCTGCCCCAAGGCCAGACGTAGGTGCAGACCGTCAGCGTCACTAACGCCGGACACGCCAGGCAGGCGGCCCCCGCGCGCACCGCCACGTGCCAGCCTTTGTCCCACCAGACCTCGCGCGCGCACCAACACGCAAATGACAGCGTGTACGCCAGCAGCCAGGTCGCGCGGAACGCCTCGTCCCAGCGTCTGCGGAATCTCTCGGTGCCTGGCCTGCAGCCATCTGACCGTGTGCCAGCGCACCGCGCAAAACACCAAGAGGTTCCACAGGGTCAGCGCCAACGCCGACACTGGCACCCAAGCGTTGCGCAACATGCGCTCGGGGTCGGCAAGACAGATCACAATGAATATAAGTAACACAATAAGACCGCAGGGTAAAAACAATAAAACGCTGAACATAACAAGATAAAATTCACCCCCTTCCCGCGAACAGCTCCTGTCACAGTCGACTAGTATCATGCTTTTGTTTTTTGTGCTTGCGCTCGCTCTCGGCTTGGGTTCCGGTGCTGCTGTGCCTAGGGTCACAAATCCTTCCCCCTCCACCCTTCCCCTGTTGTTTGAACCCCCCCTGGCTCAGGGGGCTCACGAAGAAAAGAAGGAAGACGATGGACAGGTTTGTGTGTGGGGGGGGGGCACCCCCCCCCATTTTTCTTTCTTCTCCCCCACTTGAGCCCCCTGAGCCCGGGGGCTCAAAGAACAGGGAAGGCGGCGCCTTTGCGAACTGAATTTTTCTCTTTCTCGATTCTCGAGTGAAATTTGTCGCCAAATTTGCGTATGTGTACGCCTGGAATAAAAGATTGGTTTTCATTCTGCACCTTGCCGCAAAAAAGGAGCTGGTCGCAAACCTGCTCCAAAGTGTCTGCGCTCTCTGTACACTCACATTTGCAGTCGATGCGCGTGGGCTTTGTGGTGCGACCCATACAGCCAAAATCCGTTGAGTAAAATTTCCGGCTATGTACTTCAAGATATGAACTTCCCTCCCCCTTTCGAAGGGGAGGGAGGGATAGAAGGGGGGGGGGGGAGGGAGGAAGAAGAAGGGGAGAAGAGGGCGGGGTGTACTCCCTCCCCCCCCCTCTCGTCCCTCTGTTCCCCTTGTCCCCTGCTATCCCCCCCTCCCCCCGTCCCTCCTCAGAGCGCGTGCAAACGCGTTCCAAAAAAGATTTTCTTTTCCACTTTTCATATCCCCGCAGATATTTCCGCAGATCTTGCAGAGGGAAGAGGCAGGGAAGGAGGAAGCACAAATTGTCGGGGGTGGCAGTGGGAAGGGGAGGAGCAGGGGCGCGCCAAGAAAATGTAGTTTAACGCTGAATTAAAGCTCGACAAAGTCTTACACTTGACACTGAGAATTAGGAGATGGAGAGAATTGACGCTGAATTGGAGCTCGACGGTCGTACACTTGGGCACTGAAAACTAGGAGCGTAGCACCGTGCTCCAGCACGACACTGCGGCGGATGGATGGGTGGTGGTCAATGTGCCAGCAGGGCAAGGGCCCCGACGGCGTCCTGTCCGTGCCATGGCTCGACCACCGTGCGCAAGATCCGCGGAAATATGAAAAGAGGAAAAAAAATTTTTTTTGCTTGACAACAAAGGGAACAGACAGGGGAAGGGAAGAAGGGGGGGGGGGAGGGGAAAAGAAGGGGGCGGGATGTGCTTCTCCCCGCCCCCCCTCCTCACTGTTTGAGAATCGGGAGGGAAGAAGGAAAGGCGCCCGACATAGGGGGGGGGGGGGGGGGGGGAGGTTAGTGGAGGCGTTGCATGTATTTATTTCGTTTGTAGCTTCGCCGGTGTAAGAAAAATCACGCTGAATTAAAACTAGACAAGGCATTACACTTGACACTTGCAACGGCATCTGGTCCATGTCATGCTTCTGCGGTAGCCTATGTTAGAACCCTGGCCGGCACCGTCTGTGCTCTGTTCGCGTGCCAACAGAGTGCGAAAATGAATACGCTTGAATTAAATCTCGACTGTCTTACATTTGGGGGACACTGGGAACTAGGAGCGGAGCACCGTGCTCCAGTACGACCCTGTGGCGGATGGATGGGCGGTGGTCAATGTGCTAGGAGGACAAGAGCCCCGGCCGGCCCCGACGGCGTCCTGTCCGTACCATGGCTCGGCCATCATCGTGCGCAAGATCCGCGGGAATATGAAAAGAGGAAAAAAAATTTGGTCAGACAACAAAGGAAACAGACGGGGGAAAGAAAGTGGGGGGGAGGGAGGAAGGGAGAAGACAAAGGGCAGGGATGTGAAATGCTCTTCCCCTTGTCCCCTGCTATCCCCCCCCCCTCAGCTCCCCTCGTCCCTTGTTTGCGCGTGCAAACGCGTTCCAAAAAAAAAATTTCTTTTCCACTTTTCATATTTTCCTGTTTCCGCAGATCTTGCGCACCGTGCTCCAGCACGACCCTGCGGCGGATGGATGGGCGGTGGTCAATGTGCTAGTAGGACAAAAGCCCCGGCCGGCCCCCCGACGGCATCATCCTGTCCGTGCCATGGCTCGGCCACCGTGCGCAAGATCCGCGGGAATATGAAAAAAGGAAAGAAAATTTGGCCCGACAACAAAGGAAACAGACGGGGGGAGGAAGAAAGGAGGAGTGAGGAAAAGGAAGGGAGGAAGAAGGGGGCGGGATGTGCTTCCACCCGTCTCCCCTCTCGCCCCTCTTTCCCTGTCCCCTGCTATCCCCCTCTCCCCGTCGTCCCTTGTTTGCGCGTGCAGAGAGAAGAGGCAGGGAAGGAGGAAGCACGAATTGTCTTAGTCCACTGTCTGAGAATAGGGAGCGGGAGCGGGAGAGGGAGGGCAGGGGCGCGCTTTGCCGGTGTACAAAAAAAATTAATAACAAAATTTACTGACAGGATTTCATTCTTGGCACTGAGAACGTGTATAGGGAGGGGCGCTTCGCCGGTGTAAAAAAAATCACGCGAAAAAAGAAATACTTGACAAAGTTGTAATCTTCGGCACTGAAAACCACGAGAGAAAAAAACCGGGGAGGATCAATCTGTCTTCTTTCCTCCCCCTAGGCTCGGGGGGGAGGGGGGTGGGAAGGAGTAGAGGGGAGAGAAGAAGAGGCAGGGGGGAGAGCACGAATTGTCTTAGTCCCCCGTCTGAGAACAGGGAGTGGGAGAGGGAAGGGACAGGGGGGAGTGGGGCGCTTCGCCGGTGCAAGAACAGTCCACGCTAAATTAAAACTCGACAAAGTCTTACACTTGACACTTGCAACGGCACCCTCCTCAGGCTGCCGCAGCATCCGGCACTCGACGGTCTTACATTTGGGGTCCTGTACGTGCCATAGCTCGACCACCGTGCGCAAGATCCGCGGGAATATGAAAAGAGGTGGGGGAGGGGCGCGCTTCGCCGGTGTAAAAAAAATCACGCGAAAAAAGAAATCCTTGACAAAGTTTTAATCTTCGGCACTGAAAACTAAGAGGAAAAGGGAAGGGGAGGATTAATCTATCCTCCTCCCCCCCTCCAGTGGAATTTGCTTAGTTTTTGTTGCGAATCTGCCCCCTGCTCTTTGAGCCCCGGGCTCAGGACACAAGACAAATGTAAAGGGGAGGGGCGCGCTAAGGGGGGCGCCAAGAGTGTGCGAAAAAGAATACGCTGAATTAAGCTCGACTGTCTTACACTTGGCCACTGAAAGCTAGGAGCATCCGCCGGCGGATGGGCAGTGGTCAATGTGCCGGGAGGACAAGGGCCTCACTACCCCCACGGCGTCCTAACGGCGTCCTGTCCGTGCCATGGTTTGGCCACCGTGCGCAAGATCCGCGGGAATATGAAAAGAGGAAAAAAAAATCTTTTTTTGCTCGACAACAAAGGGAACAGACGGGGGGGGGGGGGGAGATAAAGGGGGGGAAGGAGGAAGGGGGAAAGAAAAGGGCGGGATGTGCTATCCCCCCGCCCCCTCGTCCCTCTGTTCCCCTTGTCACCTGCTACCCCCCCTCTCTCGTCCCTTGTTTGCACGTGCAAAGGGTTCCCAAAAAAATTGTTTTTCCCACTTTTCATATATTTCCTATTTCCGCAGATTTTGCAGAGGGAAGAGGCAGGGAAGGAGGAAGCACGAATTGTCTTAGTCCACCGTCTGAGAATCGGGAGTGGGAGAGCAAAGGGGCAGGGGGGAGGTCGCGCTTCGCCAGTGTACAAGAAAAACCACGCTAAATTAAAACTCGACAAAGTCTTACACTTGACACTGAGAATTGGGAGATGGAGAGAATTGACGCTGAATTAAACCTCGACAAGGCATTACACTTGAAACTTGCAACTGCACCCTCATGCTGCCGTAGCATCCGGCCCACTCGGCGGTCGTACATTCGGGCACTGAAAACTAGGAGCAGAGCACCGTGCTCCAGCACGACCCTGCGGCGAATGGATGGGCGGTGGTCAATGTGCTAGGAGGACAAGAGCCCCTCACTTACCCCGACGGCGTCCTGTCCGTGTCATTGCTCGGCCACCACCGTGCGCAAGATCCGCGGGAATATGAAAAGAGGGGAGGGGTTAGTGGAGGCATTGCATGTATTTATTTCTTTGTCAGCTTCTGCGCCCTCCTTCCCCCCCCCCCCCCTCTCCTCTGCTCCTTGAGCTTCTTGGGCTCAGGGGAGGGAAGGGGGAAGGGTGGCAGAAAGGATTTGGGCATACAGGGGGGGAGTGCTCCCCCCCCCCCCCGCCATGGGCTTAGTTGAATCCTCTTAGTTTTTATTGCAATTCTGCCCCCTGCTCTTTGAGCCCCCCGGGCTTAGGGGGGATGGAAGAGAGTAGAGAGGGGAAAGAAGAAGAGGTAAGGGAGGGGGGGAGGGGAGAGCACGAATTGTCTAGTCCCCCGTCTGAGAATCGGGAGCGGGAGAGGGAAAGGGAGGGTAGGGGCGCGCTTCGCCGGTGTACAAAAAACCACGCGAGAAAAAATTACTGACAAAATTTTAATCTTGGCACTGAGAACTAAGAGAGGGAGAAGGAAGGGGCGCGTCCCTTGTTTGCGCGTGCAAATGCGTTCCAAAAAAAATTTCCTTTCCACTCGGCCACCGTGCGCAAGATCCGCGGGAATATGAAAAGAGGAAAAAAATATATTTTTGCCCGACAACAAAGGGAACAGACGGGAAAAAGAAGGGGAGGGGGGAAGAGGAAGGGGGGAAGGCGCCCGGCATAGATGGGATTAATGGAGGCGTTGCATGTATTTATTTTGTTTGTAACTTCTGCGCCATTCACCCTTCCCCCTTCCCCTCCCTTGCTCCTTGAGCCCCTCCGGGCTCAGTGGGGCGCCAAGAAAGTGCAAGAAAAATCACGCTGGATTAAAACTCGACAAAGTCTTACACTTGACACTGAGAAATTAGGAGATGGAGAGAATTGACGCTGAATTAAAGCTCGACGGTCGTACACTTGGGGCACTAAAAACTAGAAGCGGAGCACCGTGCTCCACCACGACCCTGCGGCGAATGGATGGGCGGTGGTCAATGTGCCGGGAGGACAAGAGTCCCTCACTTACCCGACGGCGTCCTGTCCGTGCCATAGCTCAGCCACCGTGCGCAAGATCCGCGGGAATATGAAAAAAGGAAAAAGAATTTGGCTCGGCAACAGAGGGAACAGATAGGGGGGAGGAAGAAAGGGGGAGAAAGGAAAAGGAAGGGAGGAAGAAGGGGCGGGATGTGCTTCCACCCGTCCCCCCTCTCGTCCCTCTTTTCCCCCTGTCCCCTGCTATCCCCCTCTCGCCCTCGTCCCTCCTCAGAGCGCGTGCAGAGGGAAGAGGCAGGGAACGTGAGCGTGCCGCTAACAAACCTAGAAGTTATGGTGTTCAGGGGCGGCGTGCAAGAAACGGAAATAGATCTCGGAGGCAAGTCGCTAGACTCTTGTAGTCTAATTTTCAAAGAGTTACAGGAGCTCCGGCGCGTAAGGTTGGGGGTTGTTTGTGTCAAGCACTGCTTGTACTTTGCAGAAGTCGACCGCTGAGCCAAGCTAGTGGAGCTAGAATTTCCTGCCCAATTCAAACACGCGCAGCTCTGCGTCATTGTCGTCTCCTTAGCCATACTCGGCAAACTCAGGCTGCCCGCCGGCTGGCAGACAGCCGGCACCTACACATTATACATCTGCAAGTGTGCAGCACTGCGGCACATCGCGCTAGGGGGGGCCAGACCCATCCGCTGGCTTGGCTGACCCCGACCCCAGCCCCCCCGCCGGCGGGGGTCCTGCCGGGGCTCAGGCTGGTTATTAAGAACTGTCCAAAGTTGAAATAAATCTGTTTAGAGTATCTGTGTGTGCGAGAGGACGGGAAAGGTTTTAGGCAACAGCTAGGCGTCATATCCGTCGAGATAGCCGCTTGTCCCAAGCTCGGAAAAATCCAGCTGCCCGACAGGCTGAGCGCGCACACTGCCAGATTGCGCTTGGACAGATGCCCTGCGACGGAGTGGGGGGAGGTCCTGCCCGCTCGTCGGCAAGTCGACGACTCAGAGATTCGTATTCTTCTTCCGGATGCCGATAGATAGATAGATAGTAAGTCAAACTAAAACAAAGGACATCCGATCCGATTGAGCAAAGATTCCGCTGATTTAATGCAGGACAACAAGACAATATGGCTACTTTATCTGACAGGCTCTGCGTCTGCGCCACGTATTTAAAATAGGCTACCATACGTTGCTTACCCATAACAAACGCGATGTTTGCTTTGAGGCGTCTGCTGCTAGGGTGCCTAGAACAAGTTTTTGTCTGTAGGCCCACGCAACGAATAGAGTCCCACTTTAGGGACTCTATAGCTTTATACTCGCCAACTTTCCAGAAAGCAATCAAAGCTACCAGAAAATTCAGTCTGTTCCAGAAATCGTCATTCGCTGATCGATACCAAACCAAACAGTGGCGGCTCCGCTCGGGCTTGACCGCTGTTGATGGGGCTTCTTGCAGCCCAAATATCTGCCAGGACGACGACTGCAGGACCGTTTCAAGATGAGGATTTGTCTTTTGTACAGCCTTGACAATTTCTTTCGGCGTTATTAATTCATTTGTTGTTTTATAGTGGGCTTGACACCAGGCTTCAGGGTCCATTTAAGAAAGAAGATCTTTTCCTTTTAATCAATCGCCGAAAGCGGTTGTGCCTGCGCGCAGCGGGTCCCTCGTGGCTGGCTGCTGATCCGACGACGCTGTGGTCTGTCGTGCTGGCCTTTCTGGGCGAACCCACGAGTCTGGACACAGCGTCCAAAGCTTGCAAACTCTGGGCCTCTGTCCTCCAAAAAGCGACATTTTTGGCAGAGCCTGCGTCAAGGTACTGGAGCTCGATCTCAGACTGCGCAGCCATTGCCGATTCCTGTCTTTGCCGGCGGGGCGCGCAGGCCCAGTGCGAGCTCGGCTTATTCTACAAGCATGGTACGGGAGTGTCCAGGGACAGGACCCTGGCGGTTCAGTGGCTCACGCGTGCGGCCGAGCAGGGCTACGCCCGGGCCCAGTGCGAGCTGGGCTTATGCTACGAATTGGGCGTGGGCGTGTCAAGAGATAAGCGGCCGAGTGGTATACGCGCGCGGCAGAGCAGGGCGACGCGGAGGCTCAGCGCAAGTTTGGCTTGTGCTACGAATTGGGCACGGGTGTGGCTAAGGACGAGTCCCGAGCGGTCGAGTTGTACACGGAAGCCGCCGAACAGTTTGACGAACACGCGGCCTTGGCTCTGGCCATCTGTCTGGCTGAGGGCCGAGGCGCGAAGCAGAACGAACGCGAGGCCGTACGCTGGTATACACAGGTTGCGCTCCAAGGAAATCTAAAGGCACGTGACAGGCTGGCTGCGTGCTACGCCCGCGGAACCGGGGTTGAGCAGGACCAGAGCCAGGCGCAGTTCTGGGCTACCCTAGCTCTCCCCTCTCTCCCCAGGGGGGGGTACCGCCGAGCCTTTTTTTAGCGCGCAAAGTATCAACATTTATCAACATAAATATCGAAAAAAAAAGTCTCAGCAAACCGCAAGTGTACTTACCTAAATAGGCAGAGTTTTCCCACAAGCGTCCAAGTTTTGCACGACTATCAGGAGGAGCGGGGGCAGGGGCGCGCCAAGAAAACGTAAATTACGCTGAATTTAATTAAAGCTCGACGATCTTACACTGGAACCAAAAAAAAATCCATGACAAAGTTGTAATCTTGGCACTGAAAACTAAGAGAGGAAGGGGCCGGGGGAGGATCAATCTATCTTTCCCCTCTCCCCCCCCCCGCCCCCCGTCAGTAAGAGGGCAGGAGGGAGGGCGCCCGACATAGGGGGGGATTAGCGGAGGCGTTGCATGTATTTATTTTGTTTGTAGCTTCTGCGCCATTCACCCTTCCCCCTTCCCCTCCCCACCCCCTGAGCCCAGAAAGCTCAAGGAGCAGGGGTGGGGAGGGTGGCAGAAAAAATCTTTTGATGAAGGGGGGTGGGGCGCCCGGGCATGAACTCAGTGGCATCCTCTTAGTTTTGTGTTTAGTTCTGCCCCCTGCTCTTTGAGCCCCACGGGCTCAGAAGGTAGGGGAAGTAGAGGGGAGAGAAGGCACAAAACAAATCTAAAGAAGAGAGGGAGAGGGAAGGGGCAGGGGGGAGTGGGGCGCCAAGAAAGTGCAAGAAAAGTCCACGCTGAATTAAAGCTCGACAAAATCTTGTACTTAACACTGAAACCAGCCCGCCGGCGCGGGCTGAAGCGGGAGCAAAAATAAGTGAACTTTTTTTGGGAAGCCAACGTGCAGCGGCGTGCTAGAGTTGTCGCCCAAGCCAAGAGCCAGGCCGCTTGCGCGCGGGGGGCCTGCCCCTTGGCAGGAGCGCTGCCAGCGACGGTGGTGGTGGCTGTGTCATCGATACAGGACATATCAGGGTCTTTGTGGAACAACACACAACCGCATCCCAAATGCGACGACAGGCTCCGCTGCTGGCGGTGTTCCCCGGCGAGCGCCTCTACCACACGAGCGCGCAATGCCGCCACGTGCTCAACAAAAACGTCTACCCCCGAATCTGTCACCCTGAAAATCGAGAAAACTATCTGCTGGCACGCCACAGCTTGCAGCACTGTCCAGCCTGTGAGTGCCTAGCGCAGTACGCAGGGTTGTAATATGGCTGAAATAAGGGCGCGCCAAGAACTGCAAAAGAAGTTTTTTTTTAATGAAAACTCAAAAAAGTCTTACACTTGACACTGAAAACTAGGAGCGGTAGAGGGAGGGGGAGAGCGCAGAAGCTACAAAAAAATACATGAAACATCTCAACTAAGCCCCCCCCCCCCCCAATCCCGGGAGCCCCCCCTCCCCCCTTTCTCTTGTCGAGATTCCGGCTGAAAGAGTTCTGGCGGATTTTTTGGTACATTCTTGATGGCGCTTTTAGCGAAGGCGGCTTCGCGGTCTGTGTATGTGATATGGTCGAAAAAGGCAGCGTTTCCATGCTTTTCTGGCAATACAGCCTTTCTCGGCCATATCAATTCAGGCGCACACACACGCAAATTTGGCGACAAATTTGATGCAAAAAAGAAGAGAGAAAGAGAAAAAGAAAAATCCTCCTGCTCGAAAAAAGTGGACGGGGAACGGAGGGAAGAAGGGAGAGGGAAGAAAGAGGGAAGAGGGAGGGAAGAGAGAAGAGGGAGGAAAACCCTTCCCCTCCCCCTCCCTCCCCCCCTTCCCCTTCTCTCCCCCCTCCCCCTTATCTTCCCGCTCCCTCCAAAGGAGAAGGGAGTGTGCAAGACTTGTCATTTGCGCAACAACAAAAAATTTTGGCGCGCGTTTTTTTCCGCGGGAAAACATATGTTATTTCAAGGAGGAAAAAGACAGGAGCGGCCCGTTCATTTGGTGCTAAGTTTTGCAAGACTATGATACGACCGGAAAAGGCGGCGGGAAAGGGGATAGGGCCGGGGCGCGCTAAGAATTTACAAGAAAACATTAATGATAAAAATCCCTGAAAAAGTTTTAATATTGGCATTGAGAACTAAAAGGGAGAGAGAGAGAGGGAAGGGGCGGGGGGGGGGGGGGCGGGGGGGGGGGGGGCAGAGGCGCGCCAAGAATGTGTAAAATACGCTGAATTAAAGCTCGACAAAGCCTTACACTTGACACTGACAACTAGGAGAGGGAGACGGAAGGGGGCGCCAAAAAGTGCGAATGTTTTTTTAATAAAAGCTCGACGGTCTTACACTTGGGGCACTGAAAACTAGGAGCAGGGCACCGTGCTCCAGCACGACCCTGCGGCGAATGAATGGGCGGTGGTCAATGTGATAGGAGGACAAAGGCCCGGCCGGCCCCGACGGCATCCTGTCCGTGCCATGGCTCGGCCACCGTGCGCAAGATCCGCGGGAATATGAAAAGATCTGCGGAAATTTTCTTTGCCCGACAACAAAGGAAACAGACGGGGGGGAAGACGAAGGGCAGGGAGGAAGGGAGGGAAAATGCTTCTTCCCCCCCCCCTCCTTTTCCCCTTGTCCCCTGCTATCCCCCCTCCCCTCGTCCCTCCTCAGAGCGTGTGCAAACGCGTTCCAAAAAAGATTTTTTTTCCACTTTTCATATTCCCGCAGATATTTCCGCAGATCTTGCAGAGGGAAGAGGCAGGGAAGGAGGAAGCACGAATTGTCGGGAGTGGTAGTGGGAAAGGGGAAGAGCAGGGGCGCGCCAAGAAAATGTAATTTACGCTGAATTAAAGCTCGACAAAGTCTTACACTTGACACTTGCAACGGCACCCTCAAGCTGCCGCGGCATCCGGCCCACTCGACTGTCGTACACGTTGGCACTGAGAACTAGGAGCGGAGCACCGTGCTCCAGCGCGACCTTGCGGCGAATGGATGGGCGGTGGTCAATGTGCTAGGAGGACAAGAAACCTCACTTACCCCCGACGGTGTCCTGTCCGTGCCATAGCTCGGCCACCGTGCGCAAGATCCGCGGGAACATGAAAAAGGGAAAAAAACTTTTTTTTGCCCAACAACAAAGGGAACAGACGAGAGAAACAGGAAGGGGGGAAGAGGACGAGGGGAAGAAGGGGGCCGGATGTGCTTCCCCCCCAGTTCCTTCTCACTGTCTGAGAATCGGGGCGGGAGCCGGAGAGGGGAGGGCAGGGGCGCGCTTTGCCGGTGTACAAAAAATCACGCGAAAAAAGATCCCTGACAAAGTCTTAATCTTGGCACTGAGAACCAAGAGAGGGGGAGGGAAAGGGAAAGGACAGGGGGAGTGGGGCGCCTACTCCAGTGCAAGAAAAGTCCACGCTAAATTAAAACTCGACAAAGTCTTACACTTGACACTGAGAATTAGGAGATGGAGAAAATTGACGCTGAATTAAAGCTCGACGGTCGTACACTTGGGCACTGAAAACTAGGAGCGTAGCATCGTGCTCCAGCACGACCCTGCGGCGGATGGATGGGCGGTGGTCAATGTACTAGGAGGACAAGGGCCTCACTACCCAGACGGCGTCCTGTCCGTGCCATGGCTCAACCACCGTGCGTAAGATCCGCAGAAATATGAAAAGAGGAAAAAAAAATTTTTTTGCCCGACAACAAAGGGAACAGACGGGGGGGGGGGGAGGAAGAAGAGAACGGGGGGAAGAAGGGGGCGGGATGTACTTCTCCTCGTCCCCCCTCGCTGTCTGAGAATCGGGAGCAGAGGCGGGAGAGGGAGGGCAGGGGCGCGCTTTGCCGGTGTACAAAAAAATTAAAAAAGTCCGTGACAAAGTTGTCATCTTGGCACTGAAAGCTAAGAGAGGAAGGGGCCGGGGGGGATTAGTGGAGGCGTTCCATGTATCTATTGTGTTTGTAACCTCTGCGCTATTCACCCTTCCCCCTTCCCCTCCATTGCTCCTTGAGCCCCCTGGGCTCAGAGGAGGGTGGCAGAAAGGATTTCTGGTACCAAGGGGGGGGGGGGATGGAGTAGAGGGGAGAGAGAGGAAGAGGCAGGGGATGGAGAGCACGAATTGTCTTAGTTGCCCGTCTGAGAACAGGGAGAGGGTAGGGGCGCGCTTCGCCGGTGTACAAAAAAGAATCACACAAAAAAAGAAATCCTTGATAAATTTTTAATATTGGCACTGAGAACAGGGAGCGAGAGAGGGAAAGGGCAGGGGGGGGGGCGCGCCAAAAATGTAATTTACGCTGAAATAAAGCTCGACGGCGCCCTGTCCGTGCCATAGCTCGGCCACCGTGCGCAAGGTCAGAAATATATGAAAAGAGGGAGGGGGGCGCGCTAAGAATATAAAGAAATCACGCGAAAAAAGAAATCCTTGACAAAGTTTTAATCTTTGGCACTGAAAACTAAAGAGAGGAAGGGGCCGGGGAGGATCAATCTGTCTTTCCATCCTCCTCCCCCTGTCGGGAAGAGGGGAAGGGGGGAGGGCGCCCGGCACGGGGGAGGGGGGTTTGTGTTTGCAGCTTCTACGCCCTTCCCCTCCCCCCTTCTGCTCCTTGAGCCCTCTGGGCTCAGGGGAGGGAAGAGGGGAGGAGTGGCAGAAAAGATCCAAGGATACAGGGGGGGGGGGGGGTGCTTCCCCACCATGAGCTCAATAGAATCATCTTAGCTTTGTTGCAATTCTGTCCCCTGCTCTTTGAGCCCCCGGGCTCAGGGGGAGAAGGGAGTAGAGGGGAGAGAAGAGGCAAGGGAAGGGGGGGCGCTTCGCCGGTGTACAAGAAAAATCACGCAAAAAAAATTACTGACAAAATTTTAATTTTGGCACTGAGAACTAAGAGAAGGAGAGGGAAGGGGCGGGGGGGGGGAGGATCAGGCACGATTTGTCTTGCTCCCCCCCCCCCCGTCTGAGAACGTGTACAGGGAGGTGCGGGGTGTGCTCTCCCCCCCCCTCCCTTCGTCCCTTGTTTGCGCGTGCAAACGCGTTCCCAAAAAATTTTTCTTTTCCACTTTTCATATTCCCGCAGATATTTCCGCAGATTTTGCGCATCGTGCTCCAGCACGAACCCACGGCGGATGGATGGGCGGTGGTCAATGTGCTAGGATGACAAGGACCTCACTACCCCCCCCCCCCCCCCGACGGTGTCCTGTCCGTGCCATGGCTCGGCCACCGTGCGCAAGATCCGCGGGAATATGAAAAGAGGAAAAGAATTTTTTTTTGCCCGACAACAAAGGGAACAGACGGGGGAAAGAATGGGAGGGAGGGAGAAGAAAGGGGAAGAGGAAGGGGGGGAAGAAGGGGGGCGGGATGTGCTTCCCCCCCCCCCTCCCCCTCACTATCTGAGAATCGGGAGCGGGAGCGGGAGAGGGAGGGCAGAGGCGCGCTTTGCCGGTGTACAAAAAAAATTAAAAAAATATCCATGACAAAGTTGTCATCTTGGCACTGAAAACTAGAAGCGGAGCACCGTGCTCCACCACGACCCTGCGGCGTTCGCCGCAGGGTGGTCAATGTACCAGAAGGACAAGAGCCCCTCACTTACCCCAACGGCGTCCTGTCCGTGCCATAGCTCGGCCACCATGCGCAAGATCCGCGGAAATATGAAAAAAGGAAAAAGAATTTGGTCCGACAACAAAGGGAACAGACGGGAGGGAGAAAGAAAGGGGGAGGGATGAAGAAGGGGGCGGGATGTGCTTCCCCCCGTCCCCCCTCTCGTCCCTCTTTTCCCCCTGTCCCCTGCTATCCCCCTCTCGCCCCCGTCCCTGTGCAGAGGGAAGAGGCAGGGAAGGAGGAAGGGGGCGGGAGCCGGAGAAGGGAGGGCAGGGGCGCGCTTTGCCGGTGTACAAAAAATCACACGAAAAAAGATCCCTGACAAAGTCTTAATCTTGGCACTGAGAACCAAGAGAGGGGGAGGGAAAGGGAAAGGACAGGGGGAGTGGGGCGCCAAGAAAGTGCAAGAAAAGTCACGCTGAATTAAAACTCGACAAAGTCTTACACTTGACACTGAGAATTAGGAGATGGAGAGAATTGACGCTGAATTAAAGCTCGACGGTCGTACACTTGGGCACTGAAAGCTAGGAACGTAGCACCGTGCTACAGCACGACCCTGCGGCGGATGGATTTGCGGTGGTCAATGTGCTAGGAGAACAAAAGCCTCACTACCCCGACGGCGTCCCGTCCGTGCCATGGCTCGACCACCGTGCGCAAGATCCGCGGGAATATGAAAAGAGGAAAAAAAAAGTTTTTGCCCGACAACAAAGGGAACAGACAGGGGAAGGGAAGAAAGGGAGAGGGAGGAAAAGGAAGGGAGGAAGAAGGGGGCGGGATGTGCTTCCCCCCGTCTCCCCTCTCGCACCTCTTTTCCCCCTGTCCCCTGCTACCACCCTCTCCCCCTCGTCGATTGTTTGCGCGTGCAGAGGGAAGAGGCAGGGAAGGAGGAAGCACGAATTGTCTTAGTCCACTGTCTGAGAATAGGGAGCGGGAGCGGGAGAGGGAGGGCAGGGGCGCACTTCGCCGGTGTACAAGAAAATTTAATAACAAAATTTACTGACAAGATTTCAATCTTGGCACTGAGAACGTGTATAGGGAGGGGCGCTTCGCCGGTGTAAAAAAAATCAATAGAAAGAAATACGTGACAAAGTTTTAATCTTCGGCACTAAAAACCAAGAGAGGGAGAAGGAAAGGGAAGGGACAGGGGGAGTGGGGCGCCAAGAAAGGGCAAGAAAAGTCCACGCTAAATAAAAACTCGACAAAGTCTTAGTACACTTGACACTTGCAACGGCACCCTCAGGCTGCCGCAGCATCCGGCCCACTCGACGGTCTTACATTTGGGGGCACTGAAAACTAAGAGAAAAAAGGGCAGGGGTAGAGGGAGTGGAGGGGAGGCACAAGACAAATGTAAAGGGGAGGGGGGGGGAGGGGGGGCGCCAAGAGAGTGCGAAAAAGAATACGGTGAATTAAAGC
>WBZZ01006976.1:80000-89409 GCA_019918135.1 Paulinella micropora | reverse complement strand
CAGGGAGGCGAGGTCGGACAGGGGCCGGGCCACTTCGGACTTGCCGTCGAATACCAGTTGTCGCGCGGGGTCGATGCCGTAGGCGTGACCGCCGAAGACGAGGATGCCAGGCGATGCGGTCCTGTCGCGTAGCCAGCCGGTGCCGCGCCTAGTCACGGGCTCGCTGGAGACTGCAGCCAAGGAATGCCCTTGCTTCTTCAGCCAGTCGAGGTACTCGTAGAAGACAGGGAAGCAGTCGACGGACTTCTTGAAGCCCGACTTGAGTTTCTCCTTGTAGCGCTTGGGGGCGTTGCACAGGTTGAACAAGGCAAAGGCCAGGCACGCGTACGACTTGTCGTGGCGGAAGCGTTGTGCCACGGCCGTGCCTGCTGAGCCGGCTACAGCACGTGGCACTGTGCTTGAGTCCCCGATAGGCCTGTACGGCGTGTCCTTGCCCATGACCTCCTCCATGATCGTACGTTGCCAGTGCTCGTCTGCGTGGGGGCCATCCTCTTGCTTGAGCGTCAGCACGTAGCACAGCGGCTCCAGGTTCCAGTGGCAGCGCTTGGTTCGAAGGTCCCGCCAGCTCACCTTGATCGCGGGCCCGTCGCCGTCCGCCCAGCCACAGCGCTTCTTCTCCTGTTCGGTAGCCCGCTGGAACTTGCAGTACTTGTAGCTCTTGCCGGTCGGGAGGAACAGGCAGCGTCGCTTGGCGGGTCTCTCCTCCTTCTCCTCCTCTGCGGCGGGAGCGGGCGGCGGCTCCGGAGCTGCTGGCGCGGGGGGCGCAGGCTTCTCCTCCTCCTCGTCGTCGCTGTTGTCCACTTCCTCCAGCTCCTCTTCCTGCTCCGTTGGCAAAGGAAGGCGGGCCGCGTCGTCGAGACTGTCGTCTGCGTCCATAGGCGTGCCGGCTGAGCCAGCTACACCAATGAACGCAGCGATTGCTGGACGAGTGACGTCCTCCTCGCCAAGCGGGGCGGCGGCGGCGGCGTAGTCAGCAGCGGGGGCGGCGGAGGCGGAATCGTGAGCAGCGGGGGCGGAGGCGGTGGCGTCGTGAGCAGCGGGGGCGGAGGCGGTGGCGTCGTGAGCAGCGGGGGCGGAGGCGGCGGCGTCCTGTTGTCGTCACCGAGACTGTCCTCTGGGCCCATAGGCGTGCCTGCTGAGCCGGCTACACCTACGGGCACAGCGACTGCTCGACGAACGACCGCTGGCAGACTGTCCTTCTTGCCGCGCGGTTAATCACCAGCCCCGAACATCATCATGGTCATCGACTCTGTCACCCACACACAAAAAACGCTGAAAACGCTGAACTTTGAAAGAGTCTATCTCAGCCAATCTGTGAGCTTTATGCGTAATTCTTGTGGTGTTAGATTCCTTGCGATGCGGGCTGTTGGAATATGTATAGATGTTGCATGGTAAATGTAAGGAAGCCGACCAAAAACTTAGTCAAAAAATGAAAAAAAAGGCTAGCATACTTTTTCAAAGTGACGGTTTTCAGTCAATCCGTGAGCTTTCTTCGAACCGTTTGAAGATTCGAACTCGCGGAAACGCAAAGAACACGAAAACAACAATCCCACACACAAAACGACAAAGAAAACTCATCAAAACACCACAAAGCAACCCAAAAACGCATTCTTAGACCAAAAAGACAAAAAGGGACGGATCTCAGTCAATATTGACGTTTTGTGTGTAACAATGAGTGATTTGTGTGCGTTTTGATGCCGGCTTTTAGAATATATATATACAGCCTCAAGTTCCTACGGGAAGCCGACCAAAAACTTGACCAAAGACGCGGAAAGAAGGAAACTTGCCTACTTTTTTCAAAGTGACAGTTCTTAGCCAATCCTCGAGCTTTTTTCGAACCGTTTAAAGATTCGAGCTCGTGAACACGCAAAAAACACGAAAGCAACAACCACACACACACAACGTCAAAGAAAACTGGTCAACACGCCACAAAACAACCCAAAAACGTATTTTTAGGCCAAAAAGACAAAAAGGGATGGATCTCAGTCAATATTGACGTTGTGTGTGTGGGGATAAGTGATTCGTGTGCGTCTCGATGCAGGCTTTTAGAATACATATACATATGCCATCATAAATTCATGGGAAGTCGATCAAAAACACACTCAAAAAAATCAAGGGTCTTGTTCCGACAGTGCCGACAGCTTTTTGAAAAAACCCACCGGAAAAATTGCTGGCATATGCACAAAATCACGTGGTTCTGAAATTGTGGTAATGGCGTTCAGTGCCACCAGCTACTAGTATTTTTCCCATCAATAAATAATTATCGTTAGGCCTGGACATCGTGAAATGCCACTTTTCCGGACGGGACCGGCAGGGCCAGAGCACGGTTTTCAAAGCGACAGTTCTCAGTCAATTTTGACGCTGTGTGTGTAAAAATTAGCGATTTGTGTAAGTCTTGGTGCGGGATTTCAGAATATATATACATATGGCCTCAAATACCTACGGAAAGGCGACCAAAAACTTAGCCAAAGAAGGCAAAAAATAGGACAAACTACGGTTTTCAAAGTGACCGTTCTCAGTCAATCCTTAAGCTTTTTTCGATCTGCTTGATGATTCGAACTCGCAGAGACGCGTAAAACACGAAAACATCATTTCCACAAACAATCTTTTTAAGAGAAACCACTCCAAATCAACACGAAAAGCACCGCCCAAGGACAAAAGGGCAAAAAGAAGGGGTTCTGGCCGGTGCCACCGGCGGCGTCTTTGTCGGTACCCTGGCAGCGGGGGCCCCCTCCCTCCCCCGCGTCCTGAAAAATCCGGTGGCCGGTGCCCCCTTGTCAGAACCCACACCTGAGCCACTTTTATTTACCATATAAATAAACCTAGCTGGAGGGGTTCTGACAGGCCACCTGAAATTTCCGGTGCTCGGTGCCACCGTGTCAGAACCCACACCTGAGCCACTTTTATTTACCATATAAATAAACCTAGCTGGCGGGGTTCTGGCAGGGGCCACCACAGCCCACTCTGTCAGAACCCCACACCTTGGCCGTTACTTTCCGCTATACTCTTACCTGGTAGGGTTCTGGTTGGGTGCCACCTGATACCAAGGCACAGGGGGGCCCCTCCCCCCCCCTCTTTTTTCCTTCTGGTGGTGCCACCTTGTCAGAACCCCAGATTTTATCCGTTACGCTCCGCTATACTCTTACGTGGCGGGGTTCTGGCAGGTGGCACCGGAGCCCACTGTGTCAGAACCCACACCTTGGCCGTTACGCTTCGCTATAAGAATACGTGTCGGGGTTCTGACAGGCGGCACCACCGCGGGGGAAAAAGATGGGAGGGGTGGGGCCCCCCCAGGCCGTGGCATCGAGTGCGGGTGCCACCGTGTCAGAACCCCACACATTGTCCGTTACTCTCCGCTATACTCTTACGTGGCAGGGTTCTGGTTGGGTGCCACCTGATGCCAGGGCACAGGGGGCCCCCTCCTCCTCCCTCTTTTTTTCTCCGTGGTGGTGCCACCCTGTCAGAACCCCAGACTTTGTCCGTTACGCTCCGCTATACTCATACCTGGCGGGGTTCTGGCAGGTGGCACCGGAGCCCACTTTGTCAGAACCCACACCTTGTCCGTTACTCTCCGCTAATACTCTCACCTGGCAGGGTTCTGGCAGGTGCCACCCGCCGAAATTTCCAGGTGATATGGCCGAAATATGCAGCGATACGCGAAATGCAGAAATTTCCCGGGAAATGCAGAAATTTCCATGTGATATGGCCGAAATATGCAGCGATACGCGAATGACGAAATTTCCAGGGGAAATGCCACTTTTGTTGCTCCGGGCCGGCCATGTAACAAATGCCAATTTCGCGCGGAAATGCCATTTTTCTCCTTCCGGGCCGGCCGTGTAACAAATGCCAATTTACAGGCACAAAAAGGCAATGGTTATCCGGCCGGTCCACAGGTACAAAAGGGCAATTCTTACCCGGCCGGGACGTCAAGGACAAAAAGGCAATAGTTCGTTCAGGACTAACGTAGATTTTAAACAATTATATACATTTATATACATATATATATACATATATATACATATATATATATATATTGTTTAAGTGCATGTGCATGGTTGCCATGTGGCAACCGGATTTCAAATACTTCAGAAGAAAAAAATAATAAAATCATGAAATTTATTAATAATACAGCTATTTCTTTCATTTTCAAGTATTAAAATAAAATAAAATTTATTACAAAAGTTTTTGGTGCACAATGTCCATTGTCTGCCGCCCCCCCTTTGAAGATGATTTTCAGCTGAGTCGCCACCTGGCAACCACAATGTCATTAAGAGTCAGATTAATTAATACGACTGCGTTTTACATTTTTTGAGGGATTCTGTGCTGTTTGTGCCACGAGTGACATGTTCGCCCGCCCTCCCCCCCCCCCCCCCCCCCACACACACACAGCGGCACATCTGGCCCACAGGTAGCACAATAAAACAATAGTGTAAAATACCTTCCTCTCTGAAAAGGCATGCAGACAAACGACACATTTACGTCTTTTTGACCTCTCCAAACCTTCGTTATAGTTGTGCCCTAGCTCCCTTTTCTTTCTCATTTTGTCTGCCATGGGTACCTGTGGGTATTTGAGGAGTTGCATGCATGGGGCAAAGCTATCCTGCATGTTAGGCTGGCTGGGGGCAGGCTGTGGGAGGGCAGGGATAGTGTCTATGTGCCTGGTGATACCATATGGTATCAGATGATACCATATGGTTTCAATTTTTTAGAACTTTTTTTCAAAAAATTCTCTGGATCAAACCGGAGCAGTTTTGATGAATAAAACACTAGAAAAATGTTGAAAAAGTCCCTAGCAAGCGACTCGTAAAATTTCTTGACAAAATTTTTAGTTGAAGTTCTTTTTTTATTATTGAAGGGTGACCCCTCCCACTGCCCTTTTCCCACGTGAACTACCACACAACGATTTTTTTGAGAAAAGATGGAGGTGGGAGACACCCTTTCAGTCCCAGTTTCTCGGTTTGGAAAGCCATGGGCCAAAAAGAAATTTGGTGATCCCACCTTTCAACACATTATGGCTTTGGGGGTGTTGAAAGAAATAGAAACAAAACACCAAAAAGCTTTAGCTACGATGCGTTTTGACGAAAAGGATTATTACTTCTTGACCAAGCATTTGAGGCCCGAGCCTGGGCAGGCAGGGTCGAGTTGGAAGTTCATGAATGAGGACGAGGAAGAGGTAGAGATGGAATTATCGGAGGACGAAGAAGAAGAACAAGAGGTGCAGGATGCTGAACAAAAACAGGAACAGAACTACCAGGTATAGGAGCAGGAAAACGAAGAGGAGGAGGAGGGAGGAGAGGATGAAGCGGTTCCCTTTCTAAACCCTAGCCCTTTTACAGCAGGGAAATTAGAGGAAGAGAAAGAAAGGCTTTTGGGGAAGGGGTTCCAGTGGAAGGTGGGACCGCAGGCAGTGGATTGGAGCGCAGATCGGCCTCGACACAAAGCAAAGTCTACGATGGAAGACACGTTTGATGTCTCCCCACTCACGTCCCACCTCCTCTCTCTCTCTCTGTTGTTTCGCTTTCTTTTCACTATTCCAGTATAGCCCAACACCCTTTACACTTTCTTTACATGTGTATGTAATTTTCATTAAATATTGTTTTGTTGTTTCAGAGAAAAACCTTCATCAAAATAAATTTTCAACTTACTTTTTCTTGTCTTTGTTGTATGCAAACATAGTGTCCACTTTGATGCAAAATATTTCGCAATTGCTAAATTTTGCCTTTTTTTTTTTTTTTTTTTTTTTTTTTTTTTTTTTTTGCATTTTCCCTACTTGTAGACACTTTCTTCATTTTTTCCCGATGTCTGCTGTTACAACCATTTTACAACTTACCAACCAGGAGCTAGCGAAGCAGGAAAATCACAGATTAGCCAGTGCATTGACAACAGAAGAATTCATGGTTTTTTTGGGGTTGTCGCTTCGCATTTCATTGGCGGACAGGGGTCGCAGGAGGTCACACTGGGCACCCAAGGATGGTGAGGGTACAGACGGACTGCCAGGGGATGGTTTTGGAGAGTATATGGCCCTGAACAGATTCGACACCATACTGAAGTGCTTACGAACTGGTCCCCCCCCCCCCCCCCCCCCCCACTGATGCTGATCATTTTTTACCGATTCGCGCTTTCGCTGAGGCGGTTGACGCAAAGGCAAGGGCAGCCATCGTTCCAGGAGCAGTCATTACGATTGATGAGAGTATGGGACAATTTACGGGAGACGGAATGCCTGGCCAAATGATCGTCCCCCGCAAGCCAATCCCTATGGGAAGGGAGTACCACACCGCCTGCGATGTTGAAACGGGGGTCTGCATTGCCATGGAATTGGTGGAGGGTAAGGATAGGGATAGGCAGAAGCAATACGCCCATGAGTTTGGTGTTACAACTGCAATTACATTACGATTATCCAAGCCATGGTGGGGAACAGGTCGAATCTTCGTTGGGGTTTTGTGGTTCGCTTCTTGCAAAACAGCAATCGAGATGAAGAAAAGGGGTGTCGATTTTGTTGGAATGGTAAGACGGCTCACTCTGGCTTTCCTGTGCGGCTACTTTGGGGCTTACGGGGGGGGGGGGGGGGGGAGAGAAGGGTGATTTGGCCTCAGCCACATGCGAAAAGGATGGGGTAAAGCTCCTGGCAGTCAACCAAAACGATCATAATCAGCAGCAAATTATTGCCACATGTTCCACAACCTTGCCTGGTAAGCCGCGTAATGCCCGTTTTAGTAAGACCGTACCCCGTGTCCCAAGGTGCGAGGCTGTGGCGTTGTATTATTCAGCGTTTAATGCAGCGGATATGTTCAATTCGTGCAGACACGGGTCGAACTCTCTCAATCTGTCCTTTATTTTGAATGACTGGCGCAAGGTCGACTTCATGATTTTGCTGGACTTTATTGTCACAAATGCGTACAAGCATTACTGTTTTTTTTAGCCAGTCCTCATTGGCCAACCTCAATATGATGAAAGGCGACAATAGGCCCGGGTATTTCAAATCTGTGCTTGCTTCGTCCCTCCTCAAACAAGGTGTTCCTCCTGATTCTGACCGCCCCTCTGTCCCCCCTTCTGAACCCAACGCTCCTGCCCAACCTGGCGCCCCAAAATGCATGGAACTGTGTAGGTACCCCTTAGTCATCATGTCTGACAAAGTCAAAAAGAAACAGCAGGTAGGAAGAGCATATTCTGAGAGTACGGAGAGGCCGAAAAGACGTAGATGCCGAGTCTGTTTGTATGCTTACACAGCAAAGAAGGTCTCCATGACGAGCTTTTATTGCGCCTCCTGCGGTCCTGAGATTCCATTGTGCAGCGGGGAAGGCAGAACGTGTCATGCCTGGCATAAACAAAACGGAAAACCGAAAGAAAAAAAAGCAGCGGACTTAATTTTCATCGCTTTGAAGTACGTTTTTTTTTTGTTACCACATGGTATCAGATCATTTTTTTACTTAAGCGCGTTGGAAACCAGACACTGAGGCAGCGGCCTCCAAACAATTTGTAATAAATTATTCTTACTTTTGATAATTGAAAAATAATATTTATTAATATTATTAATATTTTTTTTTGATTTTATTATTTTTTCAGGTCCGGAAGTCAGGTGATTCTTTATACCATATGGTATCCAGGCACAGGCACATAGACAATAGAATTACCCTCATTACCATGCAAAATGAGGGAGTCTGCAAGCAAAAGTTTGAAATACCCAGGCCTGGTAGTTCCTTTTGATGCTACATACTTGGACAAAACAGACTGACTAAAAAAAATAAAATGTTTGTAGGCATTCGTGATAATGAAATCAAGCAAAATCATGCCAAAGAAATCTGCCCTCTTCCAATCCTGCATTCCAAGGGTGAGATTGAGGGAAGAGGACCCGTGGCGCACGGCATTGAATACATAAACTGCATTAAAAGCTGAATAATAAAGGGCCACAGCCTCACAGCGCGGAACCCGAGGATCATTGACACTAAAACGGGCCTCTCTGGGTTTGCCAGGCAAAGTTGTGGAGCAAGTTGTGATAATTTGCTGCTGGTTGTGATCGTTTTGATTGATTGCAAGCAGCTCCACCCCCTCATGCATGCATGTGGCTGAAGCTAAATCGCCTTTCTTAGGACCCCTCTGACTCCACAAAAGCGTTTTGGGAAACCCTGAATGCGCAGTCTTCACCTGGCCTACAAAATCTAACACCCTCTTCTTCACTTTAGTAGCTGTCTTAACAGAAGCAAACCACGAATCACCAACAACAATTCGACCACTCCCCCACCATGGTTTTGTTAGGCGCAAAGTAGTAGCAGTAGTGACCCCAAACTCATCTACTAATTCTTTTAGCCTATCCCTATCCCTACCCTCCACACATTCCGTGCCTATGCACATGCCTGTTTCAACATCACACACGGTATGATATTCTCTGCCAACAGGAATAGGCTTGCGGGAGCATACCCACCCCCGTAAATTGACAAATACTCTCATCTACCACGAGAATGTTGCGCGGGACTATGGCTTTCTGTGGCATCCACTGCCTGCATGAATGAACGAACTGGCAAAAAAGGGTCCTCTTCATGCAGGGGGGCCTAGCCTCAAATTTTTCAAGATAGCATCGAACCGATTGCACTCATTATTTTACCAAATCCATCCACCGGAAGCCCGTCTGCACCGTGTCCTGATGTGGGGGCCCAGTGTGCACGCCTACGACCTCGGTCCGCAAGAGAGATTTTGATAAGGAGCCCAATGAAGACTAAAAACTCCTGAAAGGTGAGGACCTGCCGCAGACGGGGTTCTCGCTCCTTCTCCAGCTCCTCGTTAGTCAGGCGAACGAGGGTATGAACTGCTTCATGAGGCAAGAAGTGAAGAAAGTGCCTATGAACGAAAGAGGAAAAAAAAATTGACAGGGGGGTGCAAAAAAAACCTGAAATTGTATTGTAATGGGACATACGAAAAAGAGAGAAAACAAGTTGACAAAAGCAGACAAGAAGTGTGACTTTGTAACTATAATTCCCTGAAACGACAACAAATTCAAAAAAAAAAAAAGAACAAAAAGAAAACCATTCAAAAAGTCATGGTCAATGTGAGGTTGACTGGATTTTTTTTTTTTTTTTTTTGAAGTGAGAGCGCAGAGGGGAGAAGGGTGAAAGAGCTTACATGCAGGGTGTGCCAAGGTGGTCTTGGCCTTATGTACAGGGCGACCAGCTCCCCAATCCACCACATGTGGACCCACGTTCCACTTCATATCATTAGCCAATAGTTTGGCAGTCTCCCCATCTACTTCTTCTTGTGAATATGGACACGGATTGTACGAGGGAAGGTTTTCTTCTTCACCTCCCTCTTCCTCAGCACTGTCTTCGTCTTCCTGGAGAACAGCATCTTTCACTTCGGGTTGAGGGTTTGGGGGTTCCTACTCCTCCTCATCTGAAACATCACCTTTGACCTCTTCTCC
>WBZZ01006976.1:60000-70000 GCA_019918135.1 Paulinella micropora | reverse complement strand
TTATAACCTTGACTACATTTCACCTAAAAACATATTACATTCGAGAATTGGACAGCTAGACAAAATGGGGTCTCTTAAATGGCGACTAGAAGATATGAAAGACCAATGGCTTACGAGTGTAGATATCACCGATATGGTAGCTGAGGGTTATGAAGTCAGCATTCATAAAGGATACTACTCCGTCCGCGGAGAACAAGTTTTCAAAACATACATAGACGATATGTTTAAGGCGAAGGAAAATGCGGAGAAAGGTAGCCCGCAATATCTGCTCGCCAAGTTATTTATGAATAGTTTATATGACAAGATGATACAAAAGCCAATTCCTTCAAAAACATCATATATAACCACCAACGACGAATACTGGAAATTCTGGAACCGCAACCAAATAACCGACATAGTAAAATTCGTTGATAAGGATGGAAAAGACTATGGTATTTAACAGGCCTCCCTCGTAATCCAGTGATATTAGAAGATAGCATAACCAAGCCGACACACTATGGGGCATTCATACTCACATACAGCCGTCGTATTATGTATAGATATATGAAAGAAGCCAACCTGAATGGGAGTATTGAAGACGACTTTTACTACACCGATACTGATAGCCTCCAAATCCATGCGAAATGTGCTAAGTATGTAAAGAATATGGGTAATAAAAAATTGGGTGGAATCGGAGATGATTTAGGCGATTGATGTAAAATAATAAGGGCCTCTTGGATAACTCCGAAACTATATATGTTAGAATTTACAACGAATGATGCCTTTACGGAAGGAATGACTAAGAATGACTTAAAGCATATAGCGAAGGGAGTTCATATTGAAGTGGTAAACGGTGTTAAAAAATATTTTCACTTTCGCGGTAAAGGCTTGGAGGCTAAGCAACTTAACCCCACTATATTTGATAAGATGGACAAAGGCGGTAGCATTGAAAATGTAAAGGACTTCCAAATGAAAAAAATACATATGAACAGAAACAGCAAACAGCAACAAATCCCGCATTTTAGTATAATACACAACAAAAACATTAAAAAACAAGTTAATGAGAATAAATGGGCGGGCCGTGAGTTTATTAACGATAACGATAGCATCCCGCTCGGCTTCCACATTCGCGGTTAAATTATAAATATATTTTTTTGGCTCCTTTACCCTTAAAACTTCTTGTAGTATGAACACCCCTAGTCGGCTTCACTAGCTTAGTATTTACAGCCGTCGCCCCTAGCAATGATACGGGGTCATACTTAGTTCGGTAGTTCGTGGTTAGCTTCGCAGTCTTCGCCCTTTTGCATTTTGGGTTTATTTTCACCGCCACTTTGTCAATCACTCCTTCAATTAGGTCTTTCGTTACTACCTTTATTGTATGTAGTCGCGTTCACACCCGTTTGCCGGCTTAAATCTTTCGCAATCGTTCCTCCAAGGCTATGACCAGTCAGCTCTACATTATCCTTACCATATTTTTTTATGACTTCGTCAACCAGCTTCTGCTCTTCTTTATAGCTCGGTGTTCTTTTCAATACTCCCTTTACTAATGCGACATCGGTTAATAGGTCCCTTTTATCCGCACTCCCCCTAAAAAGAATGCATTGAAAAAGGCGAGCAAAGAATGGAAAGGACAAGCCCTTTCAAACCCTCAGCGGGGTCTACAAGGAGGCAATGCGGATTTGTCTGAGAATGTATATTTGTCTTCGTCAGAACGAAAAGGTGCTGACGGATGGAAACCAGTCGCAAGCAAAGAAAAGTCAACGGTGTATGAAAAAGATTGCAACGCTATTGTCGTAGTAGCTTATACCATGTTTGACGGAGTAAGCCTTAACAAAGATAATCCACTCACTCATCCTATATTAATTATTTAATTTTTTTTCCTTCCTACTATATACACCCCCCTAATATGTCCACCCTTACGAGACTGTGCGAGAAGTTTCAACAACTTTCAATTGAAAGCGAAAATAAATCGTTTTCTCTTGCCGATGTTCAAAAGGTAATACACGACGAAATAAAAGCGATTGAAGAAATGAGAAATGCTCAACCGAAGGACACATTTCATTTCGGGAAATACAAATGCAAAAAAATAGAAGACATCGCAAAGATTGACAAGCCATATATTGAATGGTTAGTTCGTCAGCCGTGGGTTCAAAATAAAGACGAATTGAAAAAGTATTTACCGTAAGAGATACATTTTACCTCTAATATTTATTTCTTTTTTTTATTATTCGCAGTATTGCTTTCTGTTTGTGAAAGTCGCTAAACTTAGTAAAATGCGGTTCTTTCAAAATGTTGTCTTCAACTTCTACTTCTCTATTCACTTCAAGATATTGTTTAAGTATATCTTTGAATTGTATGATGTCAAAGTGGTGATCAACATGGACATCAACCCGCTCATATATATCGCCACTTATTTCGCATATGTATCTGGGTTCCACGAATACATCAATAGCCACGATGTCAAGATATTCTTGTATTTGGGGTCTTATCGTATTCCTGCTCGCTTCTTTTATCACTCTCGCAATTTTTTTAAATTTGCTAAGCCCTATAAAGTCAACACAGCAATTCCGCGAAAACTGCTTACCATTTACACGAAAGTGTTTTCTCCCAGTAGTCAAATTACTTTCAACATCGATAATGCCATCTTTTAGACATGGGTGATGGGTTATCAGGTCTCGCACGAAATTGCTATCTTCTGGATTCAGTCTTTCTCCATCGTTATATTTGCTTATTATTCTTCTTATGTGGGATTTGATAGATGATTTTGTTAGAAACCTCTTACCCCCCACAATGTATAACTTACGGCGGTAAAACATATTTACTATATTATATTAGAAAAAAAATATTACAAAAATTAATTAATTATTGATCTTCTAAGAAATTAACTTTTACACTCACATTTCCTCCATTATTAGCGGTCGCGACAGACTTTTGTAAAAATGTTAGATTTTCGCCAGGAGAAAGTTGTATGTCGTAAGATCGCAAGTCAATAAGTTGGCTAGAAGTAGCATTAACAAAACGTTTAAGAATGACATCCGTTACAACAGCACCACCGAGAGCAGTCGCAGCGATGTCCTTTGACACGATTGAAGTTGTAGCATCAGTATCAACGAAGTTCTCCCCCGTAAGTGCTCCAGTCGTTTTCACAATTCGCACTATGTTAACTTTAGCATCTTCGTTTGATATGCTTACAAGAGTTGGGTAAACAATTGAGTAATTTGTCGCACCGCCATTAAAAGTTGTTTTATTTTTTATGCTGAGAATTGGGCTTTCAGTAGTACTAGCTGGCTCACTTCCTTCCGCTTCGTTAGATATGCTTGAATTAATAGTGTTGGAGCCCTCAATAAACATACTACAACTCTCAGTTTTCAAACTTTGTAATCAAATTCCTGGATTGATATTGTATATACGAGCTACAAATGGGAGAGTTGTATTTCTGAGGCTGACACCCGTGTTGGAATTCACATACTTAATCATATGGACTGGCTGGAATTCGCCAGTCTCTTTGTTCTCAATTGAAAACTTAATAGCACCGAAACCTAAATACTGAAATTGAATTTGAAAAACATTTCCCTTTGTCCAATCAAGTTTAGGCATATCGCCAGTTCCATCACACGGGTCATTCCATATCGCTTGTGGAATTAAGGTGGGTGTTCCTCCCTTACAATGTAGAATATTCATTCCTTCATCTTTGCCTTTATAAAAGTAGAAGCCATTTTGTAATATGTTGTCACCAATTCCAATAAATGAACCATATTCCTTAGTTTCGTCGGTAGACCATAAGGCAGTGAAGCGGGCTACAACACCCATACCAGTTCTGTATTTTATTGTTTTTTTACTTGTTAATACCGCATTAGCAGCAGCATTAGCGGTTGTTTTTAATTCTGCCATATTACTGCTAAATGAAACGGTCGCATTCGTTTCTGTTTTCGTCCATATCCGTGTATTAACTGTGTATGGAAAAATTTCTTGTAATACTGGAGTTAGTGAGCTGGTTAGTGTTTCACCAAAGGCGGTTTTCATATTATTTGTTTCAATGTGACCATCATACCCGACTTTGACATTTACGAAATCTCCGTCAGGATTTTGAGCCACTAAATTTCGCTGATGAGTTGACATTTGCACCTCCGTTTTTTTTTGGGTGAAGTGTTCGTATATTATATGAAAAAAATAAATCTAAAATTTTAAATATTGGGTTTAATTTCTAGTAATGGCGCCATTCTTAACAGTTACTTCATGCTGAGTGACGACAAATGTGTAATGATTAGCCGCAATAGTCGCAGTGTTTCCGATAAACTCCCATCGTCGTTCGGTGTCTAGACTTATTCCGCTGATTTCATTTTGATTCTTGCTCCACAGCGGGCGGGTATTATCAAAGCTGTCGCACCAAAACCAGTTGTATTGATAAACATTGCTATTCATCAAAGCAGAGCCTTCCAGCTTCGGCTTAAGATACATATAGTCTTCTAGTTTTCCAGTTTGACAATCAACATTGAATTCCTGAAGCCGTGCCCCGTCTAGTGTGGTATAAAAAGTGTTAACCTTAGAACCGAGCAGGTTGCTATTGTCATAAGCAGTGTTCTTATTTTCAGTCGTGTGGAAAACAGAGTGATAAATTTTCTTAAGTCGTCGTCCGTGGCCTCTGTCAAATCTAAGGATAACATTTTGAGAAGCTGAAGGTGTGCCGACCGTATTTTATACAAAAAGGAATAATCAATGTTGAAGCTCATACCTTCGGGGCTCATAATCTTCTGCTGAATTGATTGAATGACATCAGGATTGGTTTCAACAGCTAAGAAGAGGTTGAGATTAGTAACCTTAACATCTGTATCAGCTACCGCGACCGTGCCTCCACCAGTAGAAAGAGGATCATTGTTGTAATAAAAGATTTTTGGAGTTGGTTGCCAAACAATCCGCAAAGTCAAAATTTCTGGAAACATAATAGTTTTATCCAGAGCAAAAATAGTATTGTAAATCATTCCAAGATTAATCTTAACATTGATACTCGGATCAGCAGTTTCGTAAGTGCCAGCTGAGAAATACTTAGCCTCATTAAAAGCAACATTAACGAACTTACTCGCACCAGTCTCAGCCGCTATAAGAGCATCATCGTGGCGGGGTGCATTTGTAGAAGGTTGTCCCATCCAAGCCTGTAATGCGGCCTGAACCTGAGCTTTTGCAGTATTAATTTCAGCTTCAATGTTTGCCAGTGTCGTTCCTGCGAGTGCCGAAGCGGTCAATGCTGTTTCTAATGCGGCCAACCTTGTAGCATCGCTAGCGGGTTGAAATGTAGTTGTAGCATTACACTTCTGAAGCATACAACCAGCTCCACTTCCATTGTCGTGGTTTTCCAAAGCGAGGAAATCATCAATGGAGGTTTCGGGTTTCCAAATCATCTTTGTGATATTTCCGACTTCATTAATGTCGCACAGATAAACACCACCTCTGGTAATCAATTGTATTTGTCTAATCGGGGCCAAGCAGTCCATAAAGCATTTATTGTAGTTTCCAGCCTTCGCTGTCGGAGCATAATTAAAACTCAAAACAGAGCTAATAAGGTCAAAGTTGCTTTCCTGCCCTCCCGCTGTAGTCACAGTGACACTAGAAGCTCCCTCACGAGGAGGGGTAAGCTTATTCAAACGATCAGAAGCACTGATGTAGTCAGTCCTGCTAAAATTTAGTTCGCCTCCGTGTTGTGTAGGCATTTTGTTTTTCTTCTTTTTCGGTTGTCCTATATTGTAATATAAGAAAAAATAAAATAATTAATTAACTGCTTTTTAACAAATTAAAAAATGATGTAAATAAATTAAAATAATTCGTCTCGAGGTAAATCAAACCCATTGAGATTAACAGGTTGATCGTTCTCATCAGTTAAGTAAAACCGATACAAATTGCTTGAACTCGTAGGACTCTGTGTCATTCACGAACACAACACGACTGAGATCTTTGCGCTCCTCCTCCGTGAGATGAGTAACAGCGCGTATCTTAGCTTCCCTATCAGCAGGGACTGCCCAAGGATCAGGCGGCACATCTCCCAGGACAAAACATTCACCCGTGACACAGTCCCGTTGCGATCTATGCATTCAAGATGGCCAGGCCTTCCCGGGTAAGGACCAGAGCCGTATTCTCCATCAAAGTGAATTCCACGCAGTGAATCGGGATGTGCGATTTGATCCTTAATACGCTCCTTTTCCACATCGCCACATAGCATCTCTGCTACTTGCATTACCTCTTTTCGCAACCTTGGAGTCGCCCACTCGATGGGAGGAAGCTTCCGAGGGAAGCTTCGTGCTGTTTACAAAAACAAGTGAAAAATCAATCAGTAGTACGAAATGAATGAATGTAATTGCATAGTAAAAAAAACAGACTAAATAAGTTTGAGATGCAACCTGGTCTCCGAACGAAAGCATGAATCGGCCCGCCAGTAGGATTGCTGATAGGGACGTCATTGATTCCGTGCCAATGCTCCTGCGCGTCTCCCCACTTTTTGCACACTGCAACTGGGAGTGCTGCTGGCTGGTCGGAGCAAAAAATCGCCATGCTAGGGGCATATTGTAGTTTCGAAAGTATTTATTCATGCATGATGCATAAAAATCCTCCCAATCGTAGTTTACTTCCAAAAAAATTAGGAGAACAATCCGTTCCCTGTCTTTTTTGAACGCGCTGATGATCTTAGCAAGTGCTTGTGCAACGCTAGTAGTAGTAAATGTGCTTTTGAGTCCCATCCGAATGGTGCGAAACTTTTGATCATCTCCGGAAAAACCATGATGAGGAATGTTCCTGTGCGTTTGCACTTCTCTGAACCAGTGTCGATCGACAAGATCGTTGAGCAAGCCCACACTTGCAAAGCCAGTGTTATCCCCCGCTCCATCCCATTCCAAACAAAGTTTCCACGCTGCAGTGGTCCTGTCCGACCACACTGCCCACCGCAAGACATGAAAAAGCATTGTTATGTTGCTATTCAGCCCGTGCTTAATATGTCCACCGTAAGTAAAAATAAAAGTGTTTTGCGTCGTGTACACTGATGTTATACCAAGACACAACCGCTGGACATATTTATTCCTGAAATCATAGAGTGCTCTGCGACAAGAAGGCACATGGACTGGAGGTGTCATGTCGGTGGATAGGACCAAGGCAGTCTGATCTCCAGGGGCGCCAGCCTTTCTCTTGACTGATTGCATACGATTTGTGCGATGGATTTTGTGATGAACACGGCTTCGTCGCTGAAAGTCCAGGATTTGAGTTTCATTAGCAAAACCACGCTCTTTCTCTTTCTGGAGTTGTTTACACTCCAGAGCAAGTGCGGTGCAAATATCATCCTTGGCAAAATCCCCATCTCGAACGTTCTGGACGTCGGGATAATGATCTCTCCACACTTTGTTCACTTTGTTCAGAGAGGGAGGCTGGTTGGGATTGAGCTTGCCTGTGGTGAACGTGAGCACATTCAAAGATTCTTCGCGCCAATGATCGACCACGTACTTGTATACGTCGCTTTCTTCTTTGAGGTCTTGAAGTTTCCATAGGCCATCACTAGTATCGGTGACGTCAAATTGCCACTTCTTGCACAAAAGGAAAGCAATTAAGTCATCGGTGAGAGGAGGAGCGACGCTACTTTTGATAGCAATCTTACTATTATTCCTGACGAGATTTTTGGCTGTCTTCATCAGGCTCTCACCGACTCCGTGAATACGCATCCACATCGTAATGCAGATGTGCTCACATTTGTAGCTGTACTGGTAGTTGTCGGTGTCAATCATCATCATCTTCAACTTAGAAGCGATTGAACTTCCTGCCTCCTTCAAAGTGAGCAAACACATATCCGCCCTTTCGTGCATGACGTCAACAGTATCAACCCATAAATTGCAGCGCCACTTCTTGCAACATAACGAACGCACCTCAAGCTCGAGCTCATGGTACGGCATGCCCAGCAGCTGCTCAAATATCTTTTGGCCTCTGCTTTTTAACAGGTCCTGGCTTTCGCTTTTTCATGACGTAGCGTCTATCAGTCTTTCTAAGTCTGATTACGTCTGGAATTACAAGTCCCATGGCAATATAAAATGGCTCAGTGCTTCGCTTGATAGCTTCGATGTCTGGAGGAACTGGGTCTGCCTCGGCAAAGCTGGCAGGGAGAGAGAGACGCACACAGAAATCACGATCGGAAACCAGCGCGCGTTCCTGCAATGATAAATATGCAATAAGCTCCACAATAATGAATTCGAAGCAATGCATCATTTCATCTTACCTCTGCTCCAGGTTGCTTCAAAAATACACATGCAAAAACACAAGTAATAAGTTACTAAATGATACTGATAGCTAGAGAATATTGAGCCTTGACGGGAGATCCTGTTGGCACTAGCTCTGTGCATAAACTTTCGGGAAGCGTTATATGTGTTGCGTCAATGCCTTCCTCAGCGCTCAGGAAAGAACTCAAAATCTGCATGAAATAAGTATGATAGTATTACATATTTATTACCAACAAAAGTACTGTCGCAACATTTAATTAAAATAAGCTTAATCTTAATTTTATTACATTAAACCTCGTCAGGGCTAGTAGCAGTATCACTTCTTCCGGAAAAAGTTAGCAAGAATGACGCATCGTTGCTGTCTGCCTTCAACACTATACACAACAGGAAACAAAATCATACACAAAGATTGTACGAGTCATGCACCTTTGACAGCTGAAGTAGGCTCACGAGCTTCTCGACGCTGCTGCTCAGGCGTCACCTGATTGGTTCCTTTTGTAGCTGCTAAAAAGGAATCTAAAATGTTTCTCTTGGTAGGTAGCGCAGATGAGGAAGCGCGAAGCTGCGCTACTTCAGAGTGTCCAGAAACCCTCGTGTTGCTAACAAACGAACTCAGCAATGCAAGCTTGTATTCCATTGAACGCGAAACTGATCTTAGTGGCGAAGGATGATGAGATGGATCTCCGATGAAAAAAACAGTTTCACCGTCAATATCACGCATGAAGACAGGAATTTGTTTCCGTTGGACTGCAGCATGTCTCATCCACGAAGGATGTGCAAGGCTTGGGAGAATCTTAGCATTAGAAGTGCCTAACGAGCCAACATCTTTGATGGAATAATTCAGAAGCAGTTCTTTTCCATCTGCAATATCGTCGCTTGCAACGATGTATGAATCCTTTTTCGAGACTCTACAGTTTGGTCGTTCCACATCAGAGAAAAAACCACTGTTTAGGCAGTGCATAGCATTTCTGCTGTCCTCACCTACGGAAGCAATAGGCTGCATCCCTACTTTTAATTTATTTCCACACTTCATCCGAAAATGTTGCAAAAAAAACATTTGTTTCCACATTAGCAGTTGGAAGGTCAGCACCACCGGGCGCCAACGCACCGAGTCGAAATGTTTTAGGAACACCGCCTGCTCCTCTTGAACAATCAAAGACCCCACACCCTCCTCCTGGTTTCCAATCTATGATCACTGGCGCTAATCGAGCCTCCATACGTCTGCACAAAAAACATACATCATACATACATCATACAGTTCTCCCGCGAGAAACACAGGAGAATACTCCGGTTTTTCGCTCACGGCTGCGCCGAAGCTAAATACCCTATACAACATTTGGTGCTAGAACAGCCCTACTACCAGGACAGCAATCGCTGGTCGGACTACCGAGGTTATTCCCTAGACACAGTTACCGTAGAAGAACTGAGCATGAATGGTGTCGAAAATGCTGATAGACATTTCGAAGACCAACATAGGGTTCTGCGCGAGTTCGGTTGCATCCACAAGCTAGTGGCAACTGCCACGACTGACATCTGCCTGTCTCTGCGCAGACGTAAGAGCACCCGAGCTCTCCGGACGCCATACATACATACATACATACATACATACATATATTCATAGATACATGCATACATACATACATACATACATAGATAGATACATGCGTGCATACATGCATACATTCAAACATACAAACAAACAAACAAACATACATACATACATACATACATGCACACAATAATACATACATACATACATACAGTAATACACACCCGAA
>WBZZ01006976.1:42500-55000 GCA_019918135.1 Paulinella micropora | reverse complement strand
GTTGTTGTGGTTGTTGTTGTTGTGGTTGTTGTTCTTGTTGTTGTTGTTGTTGGTTGCTGTTGGTTGCTGTGCTTCTTCTTCTTCTTCTTCTTCTTCTTCTTCTTCTTCTTCTTCTTCTTCTTCTTCTTCTTCTTCTTCTTCTCTTCAGACCATTCATGTAGCATTAATTTGCAGGTGCGAGAGGGGGTGTTTGTGACAAACGTTAAGCTCGTCGGGTTGA
Organism: Paulinella micropora; assembly: GCA_019918135.1. NCBI lineage: Eukaryota > Cercozoa > Imbricatea > Euglyphida > Paulinellidae > Paulinella > Paulinella micropora. The sequence continues at coordinate 54,780 of WBZZ01006976.1, read as the reverse complement.
ACAACCTGAAGCTAGGCCCCCAAAGAATTATACAGACGAGGGAGGACGACATCTGGCCAGCCCCTGGGTTTGTGCTTCCAATCTCTACGCTTATATATATATGTATATATATATTCTTTGTTTGTGCAGGCTATTTATTCAATTCCCAGTGGGATGGAGGAAGCTGGGTGCAGTCCAGTTTAAGAAAGGTTATCTTAATCTGCGTTGCATGCATATGAAATCATTTGATGTTGTGCTATAGGTCAGAAAAGACACATAATTGTCGTCAGGCTCCTGGACACTACCGGAAATGGTGAGGGTGACACTGAATTTCTGGAACTCATGGACATGAAGTTTATGCTTAGCTTGCATAGAAGCCTGTGTCTGCCTGAACACTCCCGTAGTTATGAGAAGGAAATTATGCCTATGTTTCTTCCCTACCTCGGGGGCCCAACCGATCCCCCAACCGAGCCCCCTGTCTTGCGGAAGTATCGCGAGAGGGATATCTTGCTGGCGCAGGCTGCCAACAAAGCTAAGGTGTGTAGATAATAATATTAAATGCTTCTTTCCCCCCCCCCCCCCCCCCCCTCGCTCACTTTTTTGGTCTTCCGCTAAAACTTTTTCTGTTTGATCTGACAGAGAGAAGGACAGAAGGCGGCTGGGTATGGTCCACTGCGCATTTCCGGCAGGAAAAGAAAGACCCCTCAAAAGTTTACGCCCGACGCGTTTATTACTCCTGGTTTTCTTTTCTCTTTCATATACAGTGTATCTTTCTATTTGCTGTTCCGATTCTACTTGTGCGCCTATGTATTTTCTATTTGCTGTTTTGTATAATATTATTACGTATGAAGTAAATGGTTTCTATTAAAGGCGCAGAAGGAGAATCGGAGTCGGAAGACGAGGCTCTCATCGAGAAGAAGCAGAAGAAAAAACCAAAAAAAACTAACAAGAAAGGTGTGTGTCTGTTCCTTTGAAATTTCATATTTTGCTCATAAATTCAGGCGCCAGCGCAAAATCCAGCAAGAACAGAGACGTCGACGCTCCAGTCACTGGTCTTTTTTTTTTTTTTTTTTTTTTTTTTTTTTTTTTTTTTTTTTTTTTTTGCATTCATAGCTGACATTCATTTCATCCTTTGATGTGACAGGTTTGAGTCAAGAAGACATACAAAGGATGATACAGGAGGGGGTTCAAGCAGCAAAGAAGAAAGAGAAAGAGAAAGAAGAAGAAGAAGAAAAAGAAGAAGAAGAAGAAGAGGAGGAGGAGGAGGAAGAAGAAGAAGAAGAAGAAGAAGAAGGAGGAGGAGGAGGAGGAGGAGGAGGAGGAGGAGAAGGAGAAGAAGAAGAAGAAGGGGGGACGGATAACACGAAGAAAGAAGGGAATAAGAATAAGAAAAAAAAAGTAAAGAAGAAGAAAGTGAAAAAAGTGATTCACAACAAAAAAAAGAAAGAAAAGAAGAAAGTGAAGAAAGTGCAGAAAAAGAAAGAAAAGAAGAAAGTGAAGAAAGTGAAGAAGATGAAAGAGAAGAAGAAGAAGAAGAAGAAGAAGAAGAAGAAGAAGAAGAAGAAGAAGCAGCAGCAGCAGAAGAAGAAGAAGAAGAAGAAGAAGAAGAAGAAGAAGAAGAAGAAGAAGAAGAGGAAGAAGAATCCCCCAAGCGCAAGAAGAAGAAGAGTCTCCCAACCGCTTTCAGATACATGAGTGGGAACAATCAACATGCATATGGCATGAATAACATGCCAGTGTCAGGCAACACAAATTTTGCGTTGATGCAATACCACAATCTGATTCAAGCACAAGAGATGGAACGAAGCAGAGAAAACGCTCGGATTGCCTTTTTCTCCAACGCAATGTATGGTAGTCAGTTCTACCCTAAAATGTAACTAACTGTTTCGCTAGCTTACATAGTATTTGAACTTTCAAAGTTCGTTTGAAATTCATTTAATTACTTAATGTATTAATATTGATCATTATTAAATATAATTGGTTAGTACGTTACTTGGAAAGAAAATAATATATTAATAATATGTTACCGTACAAGGGACTTGTGAAAGGTGACTATAGGCTTCCAAGTCAAAGCTCAGACCCAAAACAAAGCTTTAATAATGTAAAAACATATGTTTTAATTAAATTACAAGCTTATTTAAACTTAATTTTGCTCAGGAAACGTCCTTTTGCAAGCTTACACAAAAATCAAAAAAATCCCCTCTAGGGAAATTTCGGAAAATCCACCCCCCCTTGGTTGTCCGAACCAGCTGTTTTTTGGCGACGCAATCAATCACTACGTTCATTGTCGCCAGTTGGTCGTACGACAAAAGAACAGATCCGTGGTATTCGGGGACAACGTACAAGTCCACTCGATATACTCGTCCGGATTTCAATTTAAAATTTAAAGTGATGATGCCAGTTATATCCGTCCGACTACTAACTCCTTTCAAGGTGCCCGATGATTTTTTCATATTGGTTTCCAACCACGCATGGTGTTTCGTAGTAAATTTCTGGCCGACAATATTAATATTCGCCATAGTATCATTACCAACGTTTATAAAGGTATTTAATGTTTCACAAAAAAGGTTTGTATAACATAAAGCGTCTGGCCGGTGACTTTTTAAGGCCAATACAAGGAGCTTGTGTTCTAAAATCTGTATCCTTTTCTCGAGGTTCGCCTCCTCCCTTTCTACCGTTTTCGCAATGTCTGTTTGGGTATTGTTCACAGCTGCAGGCGAAGGATGATTGTCCTTGCTTTCTCTGTTTGAGACCGTGAGGAGAGGTTGATGTCCTCCATCCTCCTTGTCTATTGTCTGTCTCGGCAAGTTGACAAGATTGATTGCCGGCTCTATTCTTACTTTCTTCGGATGTGGCTGCGACGGGCCCGCCTGCTTTCTTTTTGCCAGCCCTTTACTCGCCTGCCTATTAGCAGCATGCACTGTTTTGTTGTCGTGATGGGTGTACTGGTATTGTACTACCTTTGAGTTGGTCTGTGGCCTGCTGTGGGCTCTTAGACTCACTGGTACCCTTGGTTGGTACCTGCACAGGGGTGTATCGTGCAATTTTTGTTGTTCGTTTTTCTTCCTCCTTCTCTAGTCAGACTACCTCAAATCTGTTACCTGAGTTGGCATCAGTGTCGGTAGTGGTTGCGCCTGATGTCGCATAGGCCTGTGGTGCTGAGGAACTCGAGCTTGAGCTCGAGCCGTCTGCCCAGCCCCCATCTCTGTGGTACGGGCGCTCTGCGCTGCCGTATCCACCTCAGCCAACCCATCTTCCTCCTCCTCTACCTTGAAATACACCTCTTCCTCCTCCTCTTCTCACAAATTCTCTCTCCCCCCGCGAGTGTATGTGCCTCGTGCGAAAGGGGCTCCTCCTCCTCGATTGATTCCTCTCCCTCCTCCTCTTCCTCGTGTTCCACCTCTTCCTCTACTTGCGGCTTCTATGGCTGCCGTCTTCTGATCATCTCTAGCGAAAAGAGAATTGATCGCGTCAGCTAGTTCGTGGTCATGGTCCGCGACATCCTGTAATTTCCACCCCTAATCATTGCGCAGTCGGCGCAGAACGGCGACGGTGTTGATTTCGTCCGACCATACGTTCTTGAGGAGTGTGTTTCGGATGCGGGTGTCCTCGACATCGTGGTTGTACGGGCATTTTTTATTTGTGTGTTTGAAGCATTGTGCCCGTGCCCACCAACGAATACAAGGTGTGTTAGCTCACGACTGTTCTCTCTTGGCCGCTTTCCTAGAGATCGTTGCGTATGTGCGGCTTGCGGTTGAGCAGAAGCCGATGCAGAACCGATCAAGGATGCTGTCTGGCTGTCGAGCCTCTGACAAGCGGTCATTACTTCGGCCCACAACATTTTTGGGCTCACAGCCTTAGTCGTGGCCTCAAAGACGCTCATCTCCAAAAAGTTCAAGTGCTTTACCTTGTCGAAGGTTTCGCAGTCTTGCATGAGCAGTGTGAGCTTATTTTTGTTGTAGACATGCAAAACACTGAGGAAATATAGGAGTATGGCTTTGTGGTTATAAAAGAGAGTGTACTGGGTGCCCACATTTGTTAAGACAGGTGCAAGCTGAGTGACAGACTGCAACTGCTCCGCTACTAAGTCGAAAATTTTAAACCCAGTCAATGTGCCCGTGCACAAGTGTTGGTATCCACTTGCCTTAAAGTATCGAATGAGGGCAGCAATGGCCAGAGTACAACTCATCTCTGCATGTCCACCTTTCCTTGCCAGCTCCTCCTCTCCTCTGTACTTCTCGTAAGTTATACGATCAAAACCAGCTCCAAGGAGGGATCGATCACAGAGATGCTCTAGGACTTCATACTCCTGCTCCACCTCACACTGGTTTGCTGGAAGCATCCGTCCATCTCATTGAACTTAGTCATGAGGGTCTTCTCTGTGTCAGCCTCATTGGCAGTGATAGCATAGAGCTTAAGGCCCCCTCCCCCAATTTTGATGTTAGCTAGGGCTGCCTGCAGCGCTTGCTTTTTCTCCTGGAGTCAGTCAAGTTAATTACTGTCCCTCCCCCTTGGGATCCTCCTCCTGTGGGTCTTCCTCCTGCTTTCTTGGGAACTGGGTTAGATGTGGTAGGTGGAGCCTTTGGCTGTGGAGCCACCCGTGCTACTGCCATTGCCACAGCTATCTTCTCCTTCTGCTCCTTCTACTCTTTCTGTCTCGTCTCTTCTTCTTTCACCTGTCGTGCTAGATGATCACGAACTGTGCAAGCCCTGTGGCACGAGAGAGGAAGTGTGCCTTTTCTCTCATGGAAGACTTGTCAGCTCTGTTATTATTTGGGATTGCTGTGAGAGGGCCTTTAATAAGAGTGTGATTCTTCGTGTGGGCCCATTGCTTCCATGTTGGTTTTTGCTCCTTCCCCTCAAAGAGGCCCTTATGGAGTTGTGTGAGGCGTTCAAGCACCTGACAAGACTGGTCAACCTCCTCGTAAACAGAATGTTGCCTTGTGTTGTCTTTCAGGGCTTTGTACATCTCGTTGTAAGCCCGTGTGAAGGCAGTTACAATAGCCTCAAGGGCAAACTCAATATGCCACTTTGGTTTCTACCTTCAAACTTTCTTTCTAGATTCTTGATATCAGTGGGGATACCACAGACAGACAGCCATGCTGCAGTTGTACGTTTATTTTTCCACTGCATGTTTGCGCGTTCATGAAATTTCGCAACGAGCACAGCAGCGTAGAGTGTTGCAGATATGTCGTATATGTCGCACAGTGTAAGAGTGTCGCCATGTTTGATATCCTGGAATGGCACTCTTTCTTGCTCAAACCTCACTTTGTTGAAGAGAGGCTTCGCAAGGCCGGGAATTTCGATCAGGAGGTTGCTTTGACCTTGTCCTGCCAGTGGTCTATTCCTTTCTCGTAAGGAATGTAGATGTGTGTTTTATAATAGGTTGGGTAGTTAAGGAAGAAGGACTCTTCATCATCATATGTAGCCAACTGTTCCCATGCATGTGGGACAATCTGGCTAACATCCTCCATCTCCTCTCTCTCTGCCTCTGTCAGTGGAGAGCCTCCAGTCTGACCTGCACTCGCTTATTGTGCATCACACCCCCCCTGTCGACTCTATTTCGGCTGTATACTCCTTTCTCTCCCTTTCATCTCTATCCCTAGTATCACCCCTCCGAGGCTCTTCAGAGTACTGAGTCTCCTGCTCCTGCTCCTCTCCTCCCGGCCTCACTAGGACCATAATCAGTTGGTGTCACACCAGCCTGCTCATTCTCGTCTTCCATCTTATGATATGAGAGTCTCGTCTGCTTTTTTTTTTTTTCTTCTTCTTTCTTCTGTTATTCTTATCACTCTATGCAATCTTCTTCTCCTTCTTCCTTTTCTCTGTTGAAATAGTTATGGGGCGTCAGGCCCTACACAAAGATAACGATAGTTTGGTCAAAAGAGCTGTTTTGTAGAAGTCAGTCTGTCGTCGGACAGTGCTTCGATACTTGTCTTGCTCTTGTGTGAGAGATGTGCAATTTCCTCTGGTTTCTGCAGAGACTCTTGAAAATGCAAGAAAAATGATTCAGAACAAAGAGTAGGAGTGCTTCGCTCGTTTCTCCTCTGTCTGGGTGTTTGTTTGATGTTTGTTTCGCACTTGTCCTACTTGGCTTTATGCAAGCAGCAAGAGGAGGTGGAGTAGATATGGTCTGGTGTCTTGTAGAAGAGCATACAAAAGCCAAATGTGGCACAAGGGCAATCTACTATGTGCTATCCCCCTGCTCAATGGAAGAGTAAGTCGGTAATATAACCACAGTCCTCAAAAAGAGAATGATGTCTCGTTATATTAGCTCAGTGACGCAAAGACAAAAAGCAGCCAAAAGACCAGGATCAAAATGGCATTTCAGACGTGTCCGGCCAGACTCGAAATCTATAAATAAGTTTCAAGTCAACTTACCGGATAATTCGGGGGGTGATGTCCACAGCAATAGTCAAGCTTTTCTAAAAAGCTAGCTGGTACTAGAGAAATATTAATAAATTGATCTGCCAGTTAACGGCAGTTGAAAACGTAACAACTACAAGTCATGACAGTTGATAAATAAATGGAAAAATGAAGTAACGGAACTAAAAATAAGAGTGTAAACTTGACTCTTTGAAGTAAAAACTTGAAGAAAGTTCAACACAATATTAATGTTTCGATCCGGTACTGTATTAATTCCGATACCAGTCCAAACTACCGAAGTCAAAAAAGATGTACCGTCCAAAATTGACACATGTGACGCACTGATATGAGTAAAAAGTGTAATGGTAAAAAGCTGGGGCCACCAGTACCAGAACAAGTACTAAAATTGACTGCATTAATAACTAGTAGTAATAATACTAATAACAGTAACAACTATTAACGGATATTCAAGTAAGTAATAGTGGACATAACTGAGGAGAAAGGGTCTAATTAATGTCCAATCCCCCCCCCCCCCCCCCAGCTTTCGAAAAAAGAGCTTGTATTGTACAAACACATACACACAGTGGAGACTTGCGTAAGCTTAAAAGGAAGTCATTTTTACCGGTACGCAAACACTTTCAATAAGAGAATATAATATATACTTGCCACTCGTAGGGATGAATAGATAGATAGATAGACAGATAGACAGACAGATAGATAGATAGATAGATAGATATAGATAGATAGATAGATAAATAGATGGATAGATAGATAGATAGATATGGCCGCCGTATGACCTAGGTGGGATGTGGGAAGCAAGAGAATATAATATGTACTTGCCACTCGTAGGGATGAATAGATAGATAGATAGATAGATAGATAGATAGATAGATAGACAGACAGACAGACAGACAGATAGATAGATAGATAGATAGATAGATAGATAGATAGATAGATAGATAGATGGATAGATAGATAGATAGATAGATGGATAGATAGATAGATAGATAGATAGATGGCCGCCGTATGACCGCCTAGGTGGGATGTGGGAAGCATGATTTGACCTTGCTATTGATATATCTATCTATCTATCTATCTTTGCTATTGATATTGATATCATACACCTGCCCGTATGCTGTAGCTGTACGGATACGAGACAGAAGCCAAGGGGTGGACGAGGAAGGATCGCGGATACTATGAAAGAGCGGCCTACATGCGGACAAAACGGGATGCGTATTGGGGATCCAGGGACGACCGACGAGGCGGCTTTCGAGGACGGGGAGGTGGCGGAAGAGGTGGACAATGTGTGGGGAAAATTCAAAATGCGCACTTTCCTGACGTCACTTAAGGTAGACCCAAATCTTTGCTATTGATATTGATATCATACACCTGCCCGGATGCTGTAGCTGTACGGATACGAGATAGAAGCTCCCTCAGACCTGCTATATATTGCTTCCTATGCATGTATGCAAATACATATTGCACGTATAATTACAGAAGCTCCCTCAGACCTGCTATATATTGCTTCCTATGCATATGTATGCAAATACATATTGCACGTATAATTACAGAAGCTCCCTCAGACCTGCTATATATTGCTTCCTATGCATGTATGCAAATACATATTGCACGTATAATTACAGAAGCTCAGACCTGCTATATATTGCTTCCTATGCATGTATGCAAATACATATTGCACGTATAATTACAGAAGCTCCCTCAGACCTGCTATATATTGCTTCCTATGCATGTATGCAAATACATATTGCACGTATAATTACAGAAGCTCCCTCAGACCTGCTATATATTGCTTCCTATGCATGTATGCAAATACATATTGCACGTATAATTATAGAAGCTCCCTTAGACCTGCTATATATTGCTTCCTATGCATATGTATGCAAATACATATTGCACGTATAATTACAGAAGCTCCCTCAGACCTGCTATATATTGCTTCCTATGCATATGTATGCAAATACATATTGCACGTATAATTATTACAATATGTGTGTATGTATGTATGTATGTATGTATAGAAGCTCCCTCAGACCTGCTATATATTGCTTCGTATGCATGTATGCAAATACATATTGCACGTATAAGTATTACAATATGTGTGTATGTATGTATGTATAGAAGCTCCCTCAGACATGCTATATATTGCTTCCTATGCATGTATGCAAATACATATTGCACGTATAATTATTACAATATGTGTGCATGTATGTATGTATGTATGTATAGAAGCTCCCTCAGACCTGCTATATATTGCTTCCTATGCATGTATGCAAATACATATTGCACGTATCACCCTGGCCATTAACAGCTTTTTTTTTTTTTTTTTTTTTTTTTTTTTTTTTTTTTTTTTTTTTCTCCTTTCTATCTCTTTCTGTTTTCTCTTTCTTTCTATAATTATTACAATATGCGTGTATGTATGTATGTATGTATGTATAGAAGCTCCCTCAGACCTGCTATGTATTGCTTCCTATGCATGTATGCAAATACATATTGCACGTATAAGTATTACAATGTGTGTATGTATGTATGTATGCATAGAAGCTCCCTCAGACCTGCTATATATTGCTTCCTATGCATGTATGCAAATACATATTGCACGTATAATTATTACAATATGTGTATGTATGTATGTATGTATGTATGTATTTATGTTATGTATGTATGTATGTATGTCATGCATGCACTGCCGCAGTATGCATGTAGGTATGTATGCATGCATGTATGTATGTATGTATGCATGCATGCATGTATGTATGTATGTGCATGCATGTATGCATGCATGTATGTATGTATGCATGCATGTATGTATGCATGTATGTATGTATGTATGTATGTATGTATGTACTGTATGTATGTACCTATCAGTCACATTTCTCACTTGTTCCCACTCTGTATGTATGTAATGTATGTATGTACCTATCAGTCGCATTTCTTACTTGTTCCCACTCCAGCTTCGCCGCAACGTCCAGGCATGTCCCTTCTGTTGTTGTTCTTGTTGTTGTTGTTGTCGTCGTTGTTGTTGTTGTCGTCGTCGTTTTCGTTGTGGTTGTTGGTGGTGGTGATGCCGCCGCCGCTGCTGCCGCTTCTGTCCTTTCTCTTGTTTCTTTCTCATCACTCTTGCTGCTTCTTGTCTTAGTTATTCCCCTCCCCATATCTTCTTTTCGAGCCTGTGCAGCATTTTTTGTTAGTGCTTGATGGATCTTGTGGCAATATTCCTCCCGTTTAGATATGCCTATGCCATGCCCGCTAGCGAGTAAAGGGGAAATGAAACTAGATGCAGAAGAGGAGGCGGCGGCGGCGGAGGAGGAGGAGGAGGAGGAAGATGAAGATGGAGATGAAGATAAAGAAGATGAAGATGATGAAGATGATGATGATGAAGAAGAAGAAGAAGAAGAAGAAGAAGAGCAAGAACAGGACACATCTGGCCCAGGAGAGGACCTGACGCCGAGCAAGAAGCCTTTGTATGTGCGAAGTTCAGCAGTCGTTGGCAGCTGAATGGAGAGAGAGTGGAGAGAGAGAGGAGAAAGAGAGAGGGGCAAGAGAGAGTAAGCAGCCTTTGTAAGTGCGAAGTTCAGCAGTGGTTGGTAGCTGAAGGGAGAGAGAGAGAGGGGAAAGAGAGAGTAAGCAGCTTTAGCAGTGATTGGCAGCTGATTGGAGAGAGAGGGGAAAGAGAGAGGAGAAAGAGAGAGGGGAAAGAGAGAGTAAGCAGCCTTTGTAAGTGCGAAGTTCAGCAGTAGTTGGCAGCTGAAGGGAGAGAGAGGGGAAAGAGAGAGGAGAAAGAGAGAGTAAGCAGCCTTTGTAAGTGCGAAGTTCAGCAGTGGTTGGCAGCTGAATGGAGAGAGAGGGGAAAGAGAGAGGAGAAAGAGAGAGGGACAAGAGAGAGTAAGCAGCCTTTGTAAGTGCGAAGTTCAGCAGTGGTTGGCAGCTGAAGGGAGAGAGAGAGAGGGGAAAGAGAGAGTAAGCAGCTTTAGCAATGGTGGCAGCTGAATGGAGAGAGAGGGGAAAGAGAGAGGAGAAAGAGAGAGGGGCAAGAGAGAGTAAGCAGCCTTTGTGAGTGCGAAGTTCAGCAGTGGTTGGCAGCTGAATGAAGAGAGAGGGGAAAGAAAGAAAGAAAGAGCGAGAGAGAGAGAGAGAGAGAGAGAGAGAGAGAGAGAGAGAGAGAGAGAGAGTAAGCAGCCTTTGTAATTGCGAAGTTCAGCCGTGGTTGGCAGCTGAAGGGAGAGAGAGGGGAAAGAGAGAGGGGAAAGCGAGAGTAAGCAGCCTTTGTAAGTGCGAAGTTCAGCAGTGGTTGGCAGCTGAAGGGAGAGAGAGAGGGGAAAGAGAGAGTAAGCAGCCTTTGTAAGTGCGAAGTTCAGCAGTAGTTGGCAGCTGAAGGGAGAGAGAGGGGAAAGAGAGAGAGACAGAAAGAGAGAGCAAGCAGCCTTTCTTTGTAAGGGCGAAGTTCAGCCGTGGTTGGCAGCTGAATGGAGAGAGGGGAAAGAGAGAGAGAGAGAGAGAGAGAGAGAGAGTGAGTGAGAGAGAGAGAGAGAGAGAAAGAACATGTGCAGATCTATCTATCTATATCCATGTATCTACCTACCTATTACCTACCTATCTACCTTCCTACCTACCTGTGTGTCTGTCCCGTCTTCTTTTGTCCTTTTCAACGTTGTTCCTTGCTTGTATCGCTTGTACAGCCTTGCTCTCAGGCCATCTTCTTCGTCCTCCTTCATACATATTACATACACAAGCAAATATCAGCATAAAATACAAATATTGGTCATATTAAAAAAAAAAAAAAAAAAAAAAAAAAGAAGTGAGTAGAAATACAAAGATAAGTAAGATATGAATATCAATCTATCTATCTATCTATCTATCTATCTATCTATCTATCTATCTATCTATCTATCTATCTATCTATCTACCTACCTACCTACCTACCTACCTACCTCCCTGCCTGCCTGCCTGCCTATCTACCTGTCTACCGATCTACCGATCTACCGATCTACCGATCCATCGATCTATCGATCTATCGATCTGTCGATCTGTCGATCTATCGATCGTTATCGATCGTTATCGATCGTTATCGATCATTATCGATCATTATCGATTTATCGATCGATCGATCGATCTATCTATCTATCTATCTATCTATCTATCTATCTATCTATCTATCTATCTATCTATCTATCTATCTATCTATCTATCTATCTATCCAATCTATCTATCTATCTATCTATCTATCTATCTATCTATCTATCTATCTATCTATCTATCTATCTATCTATCTATATATCTATCTATCTATCTATCTATCTATCTATCTATCTATCTATCTATCTATCTGTTAATCTTGCACCTTTGACCAGTTGTTACGTGGAGTGTCACGAACAGCTCTTGTCCCATTCTCCTAGATAGATAGATAGATAGATAGATAAATAGATAGATAGATAGATAGATAGATAGATAGATAGACAGATAAATAGATAGATAGATCGATAGATAGATAGATAGATAGATAGATAGATAGATCGATAGATAGATCGATAGATCGATAGATAGATGATAGATAGATAGATAGATAGATATGTATATAGATAGATAGATAGATCGATCGACCAGCTCTTCTCCCATTCTAGGTAAGGTGTAGTGAAAAATTTCGGCCGGAACAAATTATCTCGTAATAACGGTGTATTTGTTGTTCAAAGTTGTGAAGAATTTCGGCCAGCCGTTAATTACGGTACATTTGTTGTCTACAAATGAAAGATTAGCCCGAAATTTCCCGTATTTACGGTTGCCCCAAAGGTGAGGCGGCCGAAAATTTTCACCTGACCTTAGATAGATAGACAGATAGATAGACAGATAGATAGATAGATTAGATAGATTAGATAGATAGATAGATAGATAGATAGATAGATTAGATAGACTAGATTAG
>WBZZ01006976.1:10000-12500 GCA_019918135.1 Paulinella micropora | reverse complement strand
ATATATATATATATATATATATATATATATATATATATATATATATATATATATATATATATATATGTATGTATACATATATATATATACATATATATATCCTCTCTCTCTCTCTCTTTCCTTTGCTTACTTTGTATACCAGAGATTTTCCTCCCCCTGTCTCTCTCTCTCTCCTTTGCTTACTTGGTATGCAAGAGATTTTCCTCCCCCTGTCGAAGCCAACAGGAAAACGTCACGACCTGTATGTATGTATGTTTGTATGTATGCATGTATATTTCCTCCCCCTGTCGGGGCCAACAAGAAAACGTCACGGCCTGTATGTATGTATGTATGTATGTAGTGTATTTCCTCCCCCTGTCGGGGCCAACAGGAAAACGTCACGGCTTGTATGTATGTATGTATGTATGTTGGCCTGTCGGGGCCAACAAGAAAACGTCACGGCCTTTATGTATGTATGTATGTATGTATGTACGTATATTTTCCGCCCCCTGTCGGGGCCAACAAGAAAACGTCGCGGCCTGTATGTATGTATGCATGTATGTATGTATGTATGTATGTATGCATGCATGTATGTATGTATGTATGTATGTATGTATTTATGTATGTACCTGCTAACAATGCCGTTATCGCCTCCTCCTATTTAAAGCCAATATATATATGAGACGAAAAGGCAGAAAAATGTGACGAGGGCATTCCTACACGACACACATTCTTTCGTAATTTGAATTTGCCCCCCCTTCCCCCCCTCCCCCCGGGCAGCCCCAACCCCTCTCCCCTCTGACGGTTAATATTGCGGAAATTTTAAGTGCAGTGCATGCATACGCACGCGTGATGTTTCGCGAGGGAAAACATGTGATCTACGATCATATTCAGGCCAAACAGAAAGTTGTGCTGAACTGTTCACCAAGGAAATGGCATTGTGAGGTGGTTCAAACATTCATGAAATATGGACAGGGATTTTTCACTCTGCATCGCTTTAGTGTGATGTATTTTCGAAACCTTTCACCGGAAACCACAAACGCATCCGCCTCCGGAACTTTGCAAGAGACTAGATGATAGCAGGAGAAGTTCCTATTTCTTAAACGAACAATGACTTCACGCGCTTCGATCTCAGTCAATATTTGCATCTACAACCTGTTTTATGGCTCATTAGAAAGCTCTTGATGAGAGATTTCAAATGAGCCACTACACAAGCCGCAACGATCAGAACCGGCTGAGAACGAAACGTTTGAAGTCATTGCTCATTGTGGTTAAGTACAAGGAACTTCTCAGGGCTACCTGGCCGGGTTTGAACTGGGTGTGGCCAAAAAACTTGCTTAACGCCCCGCGTAGGTCGTGTACCTGCATGCTCCTGAAGTCATAATCGAATTTCCAATTGGGAGAGAATGATGAGAGGGAGGTAGGGTGAGAGAGAGAGAGAGGAATGTCTCCAATGTCGTGTTTTTGGCCTTCAGAGAGACCAATCATGCGCTTATGGGTATTTTCCCCTCTTTGGTCTCTGTACTCAAACGTTTGGCTTTTTCGCAGAGCAAGTACTAGAGCAGGAGGAAGAGGAGAGGAGAGGAGGAGGAGCAGAGAGAGAGAGAGAGAGAGAGAGAGAGAGAGGGGGGGGAGGGGGGGCGGCCAACATTATATATGCATATATTACGATAATGTAAATACTCACTCTAAGCTTGTTTTCATGTATCCCCTTTCACTGCAACAACTTTGTATGCGATTACATATTGATATTCTACATCAACATCCAATGTCCTCATCGTAACCACTCACCAGCCAAAAAAAAAACGGCTCTAAAATTGTCTATCCACTTCAAAAGTTAGGCTTACCGACCGGGTTGGGTTACCGACCGGAGGTTTGATACCGACAACCAATTATTAGAGTTGGCTGCTTGTTGAATTGGTTTGCTATACTTATGACGCACACGGTGATGTCCTGTAAGTACTCCTGTATCTCTACATCGAGTTACGGGTGCTGGACAGACCTGTTCTGTTTCTTGGTTCCAAAGCTGCAGGTGGCCTTGAGTACCCTAGTGTGTCCAGCTTCACAGGTTGCTTGAAAAGTTGCGCAGATAAAGTAGGAAGGGCTATTTTGTAGGTTGTTTGTTTTTTTCGTGGGTGGGTTAACTGGGTTAGAAGACCAACAGGTCAAAAATGCTTTCTCTTGCTTTTGCAAACTGATGCCATTTTCTCCCTTCCGTTTGCCGGTTTTTCCCATTTCTGCCTTCCTTGCTTTGTACACGTTATTATAGACTCTCAGTACAATACTCCAGCGGCATGATATACAGGCCTTGTTCTTGTCCTCATTAAAATTTGAATTTTCTTCCAACAAAATTCGTCTCCAAAAAAAATCTGCCTCCAACATGCTTACAGATACAGAAGAGAGCGCAAGACTACATTTATTTGATTGCTTGCTTGCTTGCTTCCTTGCTTCCTTGCTTCCTTGCTTCCTTGGTTGCTTGCTTGCTTGCCTGCCTGTTTGCTTGCTTGCTTGCATGCTTGAT
>WBZZ01006976.1:5000-7500 GCA_019918135.1 Paulinella micropora | reverse complement strand
ACTCAAAACCATTTGGTGGATGATGCTGGGGAGGAGGGTCGTTGGGCGCCTGTCGAAGATCTTAAACTCCGCTATGCCGGTTGATAGCCCGTGGACCCAGCGGATACCAAATTGTTATGGGTGGGGTTTTGAGGTAGTTCTAGCAACCATGCTTGGTGTACGCACTTGCACATGCGGCAACGTTTGCAAGAGGTTGTTGGGACTGCGGAATAACCTCGGCTTAGTGTAGTCTTGCCCTCAGGAGCTCCATCGGTGGCCCCTATAATCAGTCGAGAGACTGACTAGGTGGGGATGGAGCACCTCGAACAAGGGCATGGAGGCTCATGTCCGGAAACGGATCGTGCCATCAGCTGCATCAGTATGCGTTAGAGGAAGTATATATATATTATATTATATTAATATTATATTATATTATATTATATTATATTATATTATATTATATTATATTATATTATATTATATTATATTATATTATATTATACACACACACATATATATATGTATATATATATATATATATATATATATATATATATATAAATGCATAACTTGCGCAGACACTATATGCATAACTTGCGCAGACAACTAGTAATAAGAAAATACTTGCCACTCGTAGGGATGAATCACTCAGTGGGAAGGGTAATCCGAGCCCCTACTAGTAGCCTCTTATTACTAACTAATAAAAGTGTTTCCGCCCCCTCCCCCCCCCCCCCCCCCCCCCATCCACCATCACCGCTTAATACTTCACTCTGAGGTGCACTGCCTACGATTTCGTACTAATAACACAGTGCAGAATGGTTCATTAATTTCCATTTGCAGCCGTCAAGTTCACTCAGTCTCTATTACTGGGTACATTCAAGTGTCAAACTCAGCCATAGAATTTGTGTTAAGGGGCAGATTTCAGATTAGCGGCCAGATTTCAGATTAGTGGTCAGAATTCAAATTAGTTCAATTTAACGGTTATATCCGTCCGCAAAATCTGCATAATTTTTGCCAAATATTACCGTTAAATTGAACTAATTTAAATTCTGACCACTAATCTAAAATCTGACCGCTAATCTGAAATCTGACCCTTAATTAACTCAAAATTTTACTAGCTGAGTTTGACACTTGAATGTACCCAGTAATACGACTGAGTGGCAAGTATTTTATTATTAATAAACCAGTGTTTGCCACGTAAATTTTGTTATATTAATATGAATCCCGGCTAAACCGGTTTCACCGAGCCACGTTTTTACGTTTGTGGCCAGGGAAAAAAGATAGACTCGATATGGGGCCCGGAAAAACCGTGGCTTGAAGCCTCACAATACTACTATTGTATATACCATTTAACATTTCAGAGTCTAAAAAGCTAACTTGGCAACACAATATTAATAATTCGGTCCGGTACGGTACTGATTCATTGCGAAAGTTGAGTCCCCCCCCCCCCCCCCCCCAGACCATAACGGTCGTCAAAAAAGCGTAACGTCAAAAAGCGAAGAACTAACGAACGAACACACGAAAAAAAAATTCAACGGTGTACGCGGAAAAAAACGCAACAAAAAAAAAAGTTAGCTCGGGATGTATATGGGCCCTGCGGGCCGAAAATTGAGTTCTTCTTGCCTCGGTTGAATGTGGACACATTATAGCTACCAAGAAGCACGCATGAAACGGCTGAGTAGTTCAAGTTGCCACGTGCAAATTGTCCATTATAGTACATCTCTACTGCCCTCCTAGGCCACTGCAATCGATTAGGAAGGAGATTTAAGTGGTAAAACAGACAGCTTTAAGCTTATTTTTCTCGGTCAATATTTGAGATAAAAAAATTGCAGAGCACACGGTTGAAAAGCTCTTGTCTGAGGTCTATCAATTCAATCTATCAATTCAAGTAATTCTCTATCAAATCAATTGGTACGATCATACTGGAGCGATCATTTGACAACTCAGGCCCGTTCTACGCGGGGGCACTTTGTCACAAAATTGGGGCAAATTGCCCCAAAGTTGGGGCAAGTTACCCGTCAAGTGACCCGCGTAGCGAGGACATTCAGGTTGGAGGGTCTTGTTTCTTAAACTTCCCTGGGAGTAGTGGTAGTTGCTACCTAGTAAGGGTTCTAGGTGGAAATGTTGGAGTACGAGTCACAGACGCAGAATAGGCGCGTGGGAACGAGACAGATATAGAAGACGATGAGGAAGAGGAGGAAGAAGAAGAAGAAGAAGAAGAAGAAGAAGAAGAAGAAGAAGAAGGATATAGAAATGAGGAAGGAGAAGAAGAGGAGGAAGGAGAAGAAGAAGAAGACGACGACGACGACGACGACGAAGAAGAAGAAGAAGAAGAAGAAGAGGAAGAAGAAGAAGAAGAAGAAGAAGAAGAAGAACAAGGAAGAGAAGAAAGAGGAGAAGAAGAAGAAGAAGAAGTAGGGGACACTGCAGGTGACGAATTAACAAAAAGAAAAAAAGGAGGTGATGATGAGGATGAAGGAGAAGAAGAAGAAGAAGAAGAAGAAGAAGAAACAGCAGCAGC
>WBZZ01006975.1:35000-110103 GCA_019918135.1 Paulinella micropora | reverse complement strand
ATTTGGGGAAACTGGAACCGTCGCATTGGATCACATGGAAGAAGCAGCATCCTTTCGGGTCCGGAATGTGCAGGTGAGTGACCATCCCCGGCCTTGACGTCTTCCTGCCTGGCAGTGGGATGGTGCTGGGAGGGAGCTGGGAAAGAAGGGGGGCCGTCGCGGCTTCGCCCCAATGAAGGTATCCACGGAGTCTTTCAGATGAGGCAGGGACCGGCGGAACATCTGCTGCTCCACTCGGGAGAAATCCGACCATCGGGGGAGAAGCAAGAAGCGGATCCCGAGGGATGTGCCGGAGTCCAGGGGGGGGGGGGGGGGGGGCACAGCAAAGCGACGCACCGAGAGACGATGGCAAAGAAAAACCCGCGTGCCTCCCTTCGGGAGGGGGGGCAAGTCCAGGGGAGGGTGGGGAGGGGAGAAAGGGGGCCCCTGGAGGTTGGTGAATGGAGAGGAGATGGTGACCGTGTGGGGGGCATCCGCCAGAAGAGCCTCCACAAAGAAGTCGTTTGGAAGGCTTGTGCTGAGGTCCTGTGCAAGATCCCAAGGTGCTTGCACGTCCGCGCCCGCGCCCCGTGGGAGGTCGTAGATAAGCTCGGCATTGAAACGGCAGCGGAAGGTGCTTCTGAGCCAGTCCCAAAACGGTTGAGGGAACGCCGCTAAGATGCCTGCGCCTTTCGATGCCGGCTTGATGAACCTCCTGCCACATTGGTAGCCAATGATGTCCTGCTCGTCTGGCGCTGCCACCAGAACCCGAAAGCGAAATGTTGTCGCTGACAGCCTCTCCAGGCTAGAGTTTCACTCAGAAGTGGCAGCTCTCGTATCATCAGCAGAAATGGAGGATCTATCCCCAGACTGCACATACGAAGTGCATCATATCGAGTCGATGCAGATGGCGAGAGGGGTCCGATATAACCGATCGGGTCTACGTCATAGCCCGCAAGGTCCGGATCATGGGATATGTTGTACAGCACATGTCCTCGAGGATGCTGGAGTGGTCCTATGAAGCATATGAGAATATGAAGGCGGAGATAAAACAAAAAGAGATTAAGCAAGAAGCATATGCGGACCCCCGCAGGAGAACAAGGAGGAGTTAGACGAAAACCCTGAGAGGATAGGAGTGCAGCTAGAGGATGGGACTATCCACATAGCCTCACCCACTGCATGGAGACAGCAACAGGCTCTCGATCTGGAGTTCAAAGAGCTAATACAGCTATACAAGAACCCGAACGAGCTGAAAATGACGAAGGAGATTAAGGAGCAACAGAAGGAGATGGGG
Organism: Paulinella micropora; assembly: GCA_019918135.1. NCBI lineage: Eukaryota > Cercozoa > Imbricatea > Euglyphida > Paulinellidae > Paulinella > Paulinella micropora. The sequence goes on along the minus strand of WBZZ01006975.1, from coordinate 108,830 downwards.
TGGAGAGACGGTCTCTTATGGTACAAAGGCCAACACGGGCGCTATGCATCACAACCAGACAAATGGACTCTCTGGGTTCCTGAGAAACTCAGACACATCATTTTTGTCGCTGCTCATAACTGCCCACTACTGGCGCACCCGGGCCGACAAAGAACGCATATGTTCATTTCGAGACGATTCTGGTGGAAGAAGATGAAGGAGAATATTGATGAACAGGTCAATGCATGCATCCCATGCAAGACATCCAAAACACCATTGAAGGCGAATTTTGGCCTGATCGGGACTTTTCCTTTACACTTAGGAATGTTCGAGTTCTTACACACTGATCATGTAGGACCTTCCCCCGGTCACGACGGAAGGTTACAGATACCTTCTAACGGCCATAGACAGAGCCACCAACTATGTATGGGTGGTCCCAGTCAAAGACGTTACGGGCGAAATAACAGCCAAGGCGTTGATTGACAGGATCATCTCACAGATTGGGGTGCCGAGAAAAATATGCTCAGATCGAGGCTCTGACTTTAATAATGAAGTCATCGACAAGCTATCTGCATATTACGGTATGAAATGGCAATATGTCACCGCCTATAACCCCAGAGCGAACGGCAAGATAGAGCGGGTGCATAGACCCCTCAAGGCCGCGCTGAAGATGTATTGTATGAAGAAGGAGAACCAACAGGCATGGGTGGAGGCAGCATCCTCGTTTGCCTTTGCTATGAATTGCCTACCCTCTACAGCGTTAGGTGGTTCAAAAGGTTCCGTCTCGCCATACCAATTGGTATATGGGCGTGAGCCCGCCATCCCAGCCTCACTGCTGCACCCAAAAGATTCATGGGCAGATCAGGATGAGCTGTTTGGGGTGAGACTTCGGGCGAAGATGGAGGCGGAGCAAATAGTACAGGCGCATAGGGAGGCGGAGCGCAGGAAGACTGATGCTGAAGGTGTCAGGCAGGCACACCTGGATCAAGTCAGATTTCAGGTCGGGGATATTGTACTACTGTATCATCCTCAGGTTCCTCAGGGAGTCAGCTCGAAACTGTTCATCCACTGGAAAGGACCATACCAGATCATGGAACAGATGGGGCCTTTGAATTATAAAATCAGGGGCAGAGGAAAAGTTCAAATAGTCAATGTACGAAGGCTGATTAAGTATGATCCCTTCCTACTTGAAGATGAGTCCGTTGATCAAGCACTCAAACGGATGGAGGCTGACTTTAAAGAGGTCCCACCAATCCGTCAGGAGGATATCTCGGAACGGGATGCCTACAGGGCACCAATTGCGGAGAAGGAGGAGGCTGAGCTGGAGAACAAGCAGGCCACCGACCGCAAAAGTGCGGCGGGGACTCAGACCCGCAAAAGGGTGGAGTCGAACGTGCCGGAAGGAAAGTTCACGGAGGCGCAAATAAGGAGAGCGCAAAATGACCTTATCTACGACCGACCGAGAAAGGCGATAAGGACGGCATGTTCGCAAGGAGTCCATCAAGAGGGGAGCGATGACGGAGATCAAGACCCTCGCGCGGGCAATGACACTCTCGTTCACCCCAGTTGGAAAGAAGGAGATGCGATTGGACATATTTCATGGGCCAAAGACGCTTTTTACTTGGTGAGGCCTGCGGCTCAACACGTAGCCGATGACACGCTCTCAGATTTATATCTCATGAGAGTCATGGCAGTACCTCACAAACGCCATACGCGATCGAATCGAATTTCGACTGCGGCACAAATAATACAACTAGTCTTACATTTCTGGAGGAGTCTGGATCCAGTGGAAGATCCTAAAGTAAGACAATACCTTCCAGTATGTAAAGACGCCAAGAAACTTGAGACATGGGATGATACCATATCTCCCACAGATAAAGATCATACCGCGTGGACCATACAAGCACTACCACGACGAGGGGTGCTGGACATTCCTTTTGACTTGGCACAAGGCGCAATCCCTCACAAAATTTGGGACGTCCTCGAACAGTCTACCTTAGACTTAACTTTGGTTGGAGGTCCTCCACCATGTAAAGGAGTCCGCGCGCGTAAACGGCGTCTATAGTAAGTATTTTTTTCTCTAGAAGTATTGTGGACCTGATCGATTGCGAACATAGCATTGATCCAATATCGTCCCGACAACCTTACTTAGATATTAAAGCTACTACAGCATTCATTCTTCTAGAGATTAACAAGACACAGCTGACAAAAAATATGCATTCTATTCTCTTGCTTCGGCAGAGACAGACGAGACGGCCACGAAACAGCACCGTTACGGGATCGCTATTTGAGTGAGCGATGGTGTTTCCTGGATACGACCCGCGTTAGTACCAGAATGATGATCTCATTAAAGACTTTACAGTCTAATCAAGAACTGATATATTTTAATGACATGAACTGCTACACCGGATTCCATCGATCTCTACTTGTATCGGCATATCGCAAGGTTAGGGCGCACTCAACCCAACTTCGGATATAGTCGTCAGACTTGATCACCTGACACTATATTAAATGATACCGATTTATACAAGGGTATGTCTTCACAAAAAGTAAATGTATTTATGGAAACCGACGACCGGTTATTAACAAGTGATTCTGCCAAATGTGGGGTATCAATTTTTCCGAAATTGTCCTACAGGTGATTTTGCACTTTTTGATTCAGACATTGAAAATGTGTTTTATTTAGTAAAAATAACATTGAATAAGCTGAATAACGTATTAAAATGATTTGCCAGTTTTTAAAGCTTCCTAGTTTGACTTTGTGATATCAATATGAAGCCTCCTACATATGTGAGAAAGGATACTTAGTCATTTATTGAATCTTAATATTGGTTTTTCTCATCCGTTTCAATAATGAATTTGATTACTAAATCTGCTTAATTGCATTATTACAAGCTGAATATTAAATAATATTCGACAAATTATTAATCACTTTCGACTTGAATTTAGTATCCGGCTGGTGGAGCTCGCCGGGGGGGGGGGTGGTAGATTGAAATGAGCTACAGTCACTTACAGAGCAGCTGCACGGCGAGCTAGTTTCTTCAACTCCCTTGCATACTTTCTAGATGTTTTCGCAAACCAATCTTCTTCTTCTTCTTCTTCTTCTTCTTCTTCTTCTTCTTCTTCTTCTTCTTCTTCTTATTCTTCTTCTTCTTCTTCTTATTCTTCTTCTTCTTCTTTTTCTTCTTCTTCTTCTTCTTCTTCTTCTTCTTCTTCTTCTTCTTCTTCTTCTTCTTCTTCTTCCGATTGCACTCGACCCCTACCTTTGCCCCGACCCCGACCCCGAGCTCTGGCCCGACCCCGACTGTCTTCTTCTTCTTCTTCTTCTTCTTCTTCTTCTTCTTCTTCTTCTTCTTCTTCTTCTTCTTCTTCTTCTTCTTCTTCTTCGTCCGATGGCACTCTAACCCTACCCCTGCCCCGACCCCGACCCCGACCCCGAGCACGACCCCGACCCCGAGCACGACCCCGAGCACTTGCCCGACCCTGATCTCTAGCAAGACTATCTCTACCACCCACTGCAGCCTTTCCTTTTTGTTCAATGCTGCAATCACATACTTGAAAGTGCCCCCATGCTGCACTCACAAGTTCTGCACGTTTGAACGGCTTTCTATCAGCATTTCGAAAGGCTATGCCATGTGCTCGAAGATAGCTTACCAACTCCTTCACTAACACTCTCATCGCTCCAAAAGCTTTTTCATCTGACGCGACAGCAAGAAAGGATGCAACCCTTTCCCATGCTGGCATTGACCTACCATCAGCTGCCTCAAACGCTAAATCCTGTTCTAATCGCTGCTGTGCTGAGAGCATTCTACCTCCAACCCAAGCAGGATGTGTTGGCGGTTGGCTATCACTGAGGAAGTAAGTTTTAGGGTAGTTTAGCCTTTCCTCCTCTGTCAGTTTGGAAAGACCGATCATCTTTGCCTTCCTGTCAGGTGGGACTGCAAAGGGGCCCGGTGGAAGATCTGCTAGCACTCTAACATTCACTGACCACTTCTGATCGTTTTTGTCAGTGCAGGAAATATGACCTGGATAACCAGGCTCGCCTCCCTCGCCGTAAACATTTACAACCTAGCATATGTTCTATCTGGTCCTTCTCCTCCTGTCCACAATACTTCTGCGCAAGCTTGCGAACATCCTTCAGAAGTTTTGGATCTGCAAACTTTACGGGAGGAAGTTTTTTGGGCAGCGTCCCTTCCGCTATTTAACAAAATAAAATAAAGTTAGATTTTTCAACTAACAGGAGAGCAAAGTGAAAACCTGGAGCCCGGGTCATCATTTTAATCGGAGCTCCCTCTGGTCGGTCCCTTTCCCCGTGCCAATGCTCTTGCCCGTCTCCGAAGGCCTTTACCTTGGCCGTGGGGAGGCCGTTGTTGCCATCGCCTGGTACTCCAGCGTTGATTTGCCATGCCAGGGGACGATTCCAGTACTTCAAGTACTTGTTCATGCATGGTGAAAAAAAATTCACCCAGTCATAACTGGTGATCAGGATACAGACGACAATACGTTCTTTGTCTTTGGTGAACGCGCGAAGCAGCTTGAACAAAGCCTGAGCGATGCTTGTGGTTAAAAAGGTAGTGCCTAACCCTCGTCTCATCGTGCGAAACTTCTGATCATCACCGGAAAACCCATGGTGTGGGAGATTTCGATGAGTCTGTCCTTGCAAAAACCATCCCGCCCAGATAATGAAGTTGATAAAGCCATACATACCCCAGCCAGTATTTTCGCCCCCTCCGTCAAACTCAATTAAGAGCTTCCATGCGGCCATAGTGTCACTGCTCCACAGCCGACTCCGTAGCATGTGGTAAAGGATAGAGATTGTACTGTTCTGACCTTTTTCAATACCAGGGCCGTGAGTGTAGATGTAACTTTTCCTGGTTCTCTAACAACTGAACACCCCAAGGCCAAGACGAATAACGTACTTACCTTTAAAGTCAGTGGATTTGCGTCGACATGAAGGAACGAGCACAGGGGGTGTCCCGTCAAAAGAGCAAACAATCGATCGAAGGTCAAGAGGTGCTCCAGACTTCCGCTTAGTGGTTTGGAAACGATTTTCCCGATGGATTTTGTGATGAGTTTGGCTCCTCACCTTCCACTGTTGAAATTCAGCTTCATTTTTGAACCCCCGCTCTTGTTCCTTCATAAGCTGCTTGCATTGCGCTGCCAGCTCGGTGCAGATTTCATCCTTGGCGATGTCCTGGTCTATTATTCACAGGAAAAAAAACATAATAATAATAATAATAGTGTATCTCCTGCCAATTGCTGAGCCAAAAGGCCATGTGCATCCAGTCCTCCATTCCATAAGGAAAGTCTCCACACCAATCGGTGGAATAAAGGAAGTGACGGCATAGAACATTACTCTAGGAGCTTTATACCAATCAGCCCATGGAAAGGACCGATGGCCTATGTACTCCCTAAATAATAATAATAATAATAATAATAATAATAATAATAATAATAATAATAATAATAATAATAATAATAATAATAATAGTGCTTCTCTGTCAATGGCTGATGCATTTCTGCACATGCGCCTCCATCGTCTCACCTGTAAGGGGAGTACGAAGAATTGACGATAGGCTCTAATGACACCCCCGCAAGGGCAGTTCCAACACTTCCAGACGGAAATAATAATAATAATAATAATAATAATAATAATAATAATAATAATAATAATAATAATAATAATAATAATAATAATAATAATAATAATAGTGCTTCTCTGTCAATGGCTGATGCATTTCTGCACATGCGCCTCCATCGTCTCACCCGTGAGGGGAGTACGAAGAATTGACGATAAGCTCTAATGACACCCCCGCAAGGGCAGTTCCAACACTTCCAGACGGGCCGGTATGTTCAATGAAAATACTGGTCCAGAAATAGACCGGTATGTTCAATGAAAATACTGGTGGCACCGACGGGAATCGAACTGGCGACAGGGCCCAGATGGTAGAACTTGACCACTGGGCTATCACGGTGTCCATAATAATAATAATAATAATAATAATAATGATAATAATGTACACAAAAGAACTTATGCTTAATGCAAAAGATGTTTAGAGCAAGCTCTTTACTGCTACCTCGGATAGGCTCTATATTTTTAAAGTCTCTGCGCCAGACTTTATTCACTTTCGTGGGGCCGGGAGGCTCTTTGACATTCAGCCTTTGCTTGCAGTTGGCCGGCGCAGATGCTAGCGCATCTTGACATCCTTTCGTCCAGTTTGCTACGATGTAGCTGTACACTTCGCTGGTTTCGGTAATATCTTGAAGCTTCCAAGTTCCGTCTTCTTCAACATCGATCCCCATTTGTAACCACTTTCTGCATAGCAGAACGTGAATGACATCTTCAGTAAGTGGTTCCGGCGGTACAACCCTTACATATATCTTAGTGCGGTTGCGCATAAGCTTTAAAGCTTTTGTCATAACTCTATCACCGACTCCATGAATGCGCTGCCACATAGTTCTGCATACTTTTTTCCGTTTGGTAGACATACTGCATGTTACCGGCCGGATCTTTCATTGTCTCCAACTTTATCGCTAGGGAATTTTTGAACTCTTTCAAAGAAAGTGCACAAGATTGGGTGCGTTCCCTTATAACATCGCGTGGGTCGACCCAACGATAGCATTGCCATTCTCGACAACAGCTTGACCTCACCTCCTCCTCAAGCTCATTGTATGGCATGCCAAGCCACTTCTCCAGACATTGAGGTCGAACATGCTTGACAGGGCCTTGCTTGCGCTTCTTGAACGTGTATGACCTATTGGCTTTCTTAGGCCTGATGGCTACATGAGCAGTAAGTCCTAAGGTCTTATAGAGAGCTTGTGCGCTTGAGCGAATCTCATCGGTATTCGGCTGCTTACTACTACTACTAGCTTTTGTAATCAAAGCCCCAGGTGTCCAGAAGCCAGTCGATTCCGCTGACTCAGAGAAGGGCAGCACCATGCTAGACGAACATGCCGTAGATGTACACTACATTGCAAACGATGTACAAACAACATGGAGAAGTATTAAGGTTTGGTTGACAAATTATATGAAGCTAACCTTGATAGGAGAGCCAGTAGGTGATGGGTCTTTCGTAGATGATCTGCATTTCAAACGGTTTACAAACAACGCATATAGATGCTTGTTAGACAAAGTGCAGGCAGCTGACCTTGACAGGAGAACGGGTGAATGAATTATCCTCTTCTGCACTGCTCGAAGCGGCGTCACCACTTTCTTCTTCCTCACCTCGATCCTTCATAGTAATAGCAATCAATCACCACATACAACACACTTTAATTTAGTATTAAGCAACAAAAAAACATTCGAATGCATACCTGAGGAGTGGCTGCACAAACACGAACACGCTTTATTGAGTCATTCTGAGCTTTAACTGAAGAGAGACCAGCCGCGAACTCATTCAAAAGCTTGCGTTTTGCATTTATGCTTGAGGAAGTTGAGGGAATTCGTGGAGGATCCGCTCTTACAGCCCTCGACCCGAAAGATGCTAGAAGCGCGTGTTTTTTTTCCAAAGACATTGGTTGTGACCTTGGTGGCAGTGGCTCAAGAAATTCAGGAACGATAAAAAAAATTTATAGTTCCTATCATTCTCAACATAGAAAACAGGGATTTTCTTGTTTGCCTTTGCTGCCTCTCTCATCCAAGAAGGATGTGCCTTGCAAGCCTCGGCTTTTGGATTTGACTCCAACGTTGAGTAGTTGAGAAGAATTTGCTCACCTCGAGACACACCCTTGGACATTGTCACGACTTGCTCACCCTTTGACACTTTGCAGTTTGGGCTCTCACTGCAGCCAGGAAAGTGACTACTGTTAATAAGATGCATTGCATTTCTGCTTTCTTGATGAATGGAGTCAATGGATTGCATTCCTATTTCAATGCCCTTATATGTTTGCATCCTAAAGTGCTGAGCAAATGGATTATCACTGATGTCCTCTGAAGGCATTTTAGCACCTCCTGGTTGCAGAAGCCCCAGCTTAAACCCTTTTGGCAAATCGTCATCAGCAAATAATCCACATCTACCTGCCTTGCCGGATCCTGAAAGCCAAGCAATAGACACTGGCGCTCTCCTCGCAGTCGCGAGGCTCATTTGACGTTGCTCCCACGCCACGTGGCAAGAAAAGACTCAAAACAAGCTCCAAACTACACAAAAGATATGATAGTTATTCACATCTTATATTGTTTTTCTTGCTTCTAAAAGGCAAACAACACCAATGAATCACCGTCATCAATTCGACAAAAACAACTGCAACAACAACGACAACAACGACAACAACGGCAACAACGACAACAACGACAACGTAGGTAGATTTGAAGGAAAAAAAAACAAAGAGAGAAAGAAAGAGAGAGAGAGAGAGAGAAAGAGAGAGAAAGAAAGGGAGAGAGAGAGAAAGAAAGGGAGAGAGAAAAAGAAAGGGAGAGAGAGAGGGAGAGAGAGAGAGAGAGAGAGAGAGAAAGGGAGAAAAGAAAATATACATACGGATATGCATACATAAATACATACATACATACATACATACATACTTGCATACATACATACATATTACATACATACATACATGAATGACCATTTATTGCAGAAAACAAGAGCATGAAGACAGCCAAAACAATGTTGACATAGAGAAAACGTGCAAAAAATTAAGTTAACAAATTTTCTTCGGTTGATTTTGTTTTATATATTTGACACTGATGTTGTAATTAAGTTTCCCGCTCTTTCTAGTGTGTGGAAGGAGCGGGAAAGCTATTTAGACAAGTATACACGAAGAGAGCGAGCTGGAAATCATCGGAAAATTTTTGTCGGTACGGAAAATTTAGAAACGAAATATTCGACTTCTTACTATAAAAATACGTCTAAAATATATTTCGAAGCTCTAAATAAGCAGTCAGTGTCGGTATTTTTAAAGATCTTGCATTTATTGCAGAAAACAAGAACATAAAGACAGCCAAAACATGTTGACATAGAGGAAACGTAGAAAAAATTAAGTTGACAAATTTTCTTCGGTTGATTTTGTTTTATATACCTTTACACTGATGGTGTAATTAAGTTTCCCGCTCCTTCTAGTGTGTGGAAGGAGCGGGAAAGCTATTTAGACAAGTATACATGAAGAGAGCGAGCTGGAAATAATCGGCAAATTTTTGTCGGTACGGAAAATTTAGAAACGAAAATTCCACCTCCTGGCTTCTAGTGAATACATTTCCTTACAATAATTTACACATGCACTCAACACACATGTAGACATATTATGCAGCAATAAAAAGCAAAGCAACATGATAAAAGAATGAAGTGGAAACAAAAAATCATTTTCCGACTGCAGATTTTTTTTTGTTTGGTATGCCTCTGGTACTTGAGGAAATAAAATATTTCTTTCTTTCCCGCTCCTTCCACAGACAGGAAAGAGCGGGAAAGAAGGTTTGAGGCTAGCAACGAGACTGGGAAATGCAAAAACAACAAAAGAAAATATGTAACAACAGCTCTTTTCCACCCATGATTTTTTCAGAGGCAAAAAGGTCGACTACTGCCTTTTTCAGGGTCTGCAGTCGAACGTCTGCACTTGAAAAGTGCGGGTAGATTTGTATACAGCTGTATACATTAGATTGAAAGAAAAGAGCTCAGCGATGCCTGTAAAGGCCAGGACATTGCAAGCAATTGCCAGAAACCGTAAGGGGGCTCTAAAAATTTGGATAAACGACCAGACGGAGCCTGAGGATTTCGAAGATGTGATAATTCCAGATGAAGTGCGGAGGAAATATGATGGCTTAGGTCTCGAGCAGCTGGAGAGGGTGGTAGTTGAGACCAAGAGGAATTGGACAGCACAGGGGTTCTTGGAAAATGCAAAGAGTTGGGATGATGGACTAAAAGGCGAGGTAGTACGTTTGAAAAGAGATCGCAAGAAGACAGACTTCTACACAAACGAAAATAATAGTAGCGGGAATAAAAAGAAGAAACAAAAGAAGGAAGAAGAAGAAGAAAAGACAGGAGAAGGGAAGGAGAATGAGAAGGAGAAGGAGCCAGGAAAGAAGAAGAAGCGAAAGGAGAAGGAGAAGGAGAAGGAGAAGAAGGAGAAGGAGCCAGAAAAGAAGACGGGAAAGAAGAAGGAGAAGGAGAAGCCAGTAAAGAAGAAGGGAAAGAAGAAGGGAAAGAAGAAGGAGAAGGACAAGGAGAAGAATGACAAGGACAAGGAGAAGGACAAGGAGAAGGACAAGGAGAAGAATAATGACAAGGACACGGAGAAGGACAAGGAGAAGGACAAGGAGAAGGACAAGGAGAAGGACAAGGAGAAGGACAAGGAGAAGGACAAGGAGAAGGACAAGGAGAAGGACAAGGAGAAGGACAAGGAGGAGAAGAAGAAGAATAAGAATAAGAAGGGAAAGAAGGAGAAGGGGAAGAAGAAGGATGAGGAGGATGACGAGGAGGACGAGGAGGAGGAGGACGAGGAGGACGAGGAGGAGGAAAAGGTGACGAAGGACAAGGACAAGGAGAAGGAGGAGGCGAAGAAGACGACGACGACGAAGAAGAAGAAGAAGGAGAAGAAGAAGAAGAAGGGAAAGAAGAAGGAGAAGGGGAAGGAAGAGGAGGATGACGAGGAGAACGAGGAGGAGAAGGACGAGGAGGAGGACGAGGAGGAGAACGAGGAGGTGACGAAGGACAAGGACAAGGACAAGGAGGAGGAGGAGAAAGGAAAGCAGAAAGAGCTGAGCCAATGGTCCGCCGGCCAGGGCCAGACGGTCGAAGAGCTGGCTCGGCAGCGTTTGCGGCTCGACGCCCAAGTGTCGGGTCTGCAAGCGAGATTCGCAGGAGGAGAAGGACAAGGACAAGGAGAAGGACAAGGACAAGGACAAGGGCAATGAGAGAGTAAACAAAACAGGAGTCCCAGAAGTCCCAGAAGGAAAATTTCGTATTTACGAAATCCCGGGTTGGTTTGAATACATATTCGAGAACGAGGAGGACCAGAAAGCACACACGGACTCCAAAGGCCGCAAGTTCCAAGACGGGTTCGTTCTTCTTTCTTTTTTATGTTAAATTATAATAAATTAATATGTAATTGTAGAAATTTCTTTCTTTTGTTTTCATTTCTTTCTTTTCTTTCTTTTCTTTCTTTTCTTTTCTTTCTTTTCTTTCTTTTCTTTCTTTTCTTTCTTTTCTTTCTTTTCTTTCTTTTCTTTCTTTTCTTTCTTTCTTTCTTTTCTTTCTTTCTTTTCTTGTCTGTTGTTTCTTTCTTTTCTTTCTTTTCTTTCTTTTCTTTTAATTTCTTTTTTTTTCTTTTTCTTTTTCTTTTTTCTTTTTTCCTTTTCTTTCTTTTCTTTCTTTTTTCTTTCTTTTCTTTCTTTTCTTTCTTTCTTTTCTTTCTTTTCTTTCTTTTCTTTTTTTCCTTTCTTTTCTTTATTTTCTTTATTTCGTTTTCTTTCTTTTCTATCTTCAAATTGTTTCTTTTCTTTCTTTTCTTTTCTTTCCTTTTCTTTCCTTTCTTTTTCTTCTCTTTTTCTTCTCTTTTTTCTTTTTTTTTCTTCTCTTTTTTCTTCTCTTTTTTCTTCTTTTTTCTTCTTTCTTTTTTCTTTTTGTTTCTTTTCTTTCTTTTCTTTTTTTTCTTTTCTTTTCTTTTCTTTATTTAACTTTTCTTAAAATTTTGTTTCTTTTCTTTTTTTCTTCTTTTTTTTTCTTTTTTTTCCTTTCTTTCCTTTCTTTTTTCTTTCTTTTCTTTCTTTTTCGTTATCTTCTTTCTTTTCTTTCTTTTCTTAATATTTGATGTCGGACTGAGCCTTCCACAGTGCCCCCCCCCCCCCCCCAAGCATTTGTTTGTTCGTGCTTATTGCTAAGGTTGTTCATGACATGGACAACAGACGATGCTAAGGTACATTAATTACATTAATATTGTTGTCCCGGTCACCACTGGGTCAGAAACATGGTGTTTGGGTAATTAAAGGTGCGCGAGGGGGTATACATCACCGACGTCAGGCTGACCACAAGAGCAGGCTTGATATTGGCCCCCCAAAGGCAGATTGAGACTCGCGAAAACGATGTGTGGCCTGCGCCTGGGTTTTGATTGATTTTTTTTTCTTAAAAAAACAACAATAATTTGCTATAGGATGATCCTTGAGTTTCCAGTGGGCTGGAAGAAAAGAAAACCCGAAGCTAATGAAAATGGTACGAATGTTTTGTCATTTTCACCCATGATTGGTTGTTATTGCAGGTGTCGGAACGAAGAAGTGGATCGCAGTGTTGTGGGGAATGGATGCTGATTTGGACGGCAAGACCGACACTGAGTTTCTTCAACTCATGTGCCCAAAATTGTTGAATCTTGCTAATAGCTTGTGTCACCCCCCTCACAAGCGGAACTATATTGAAGACGTGTTGATCTTTTTCCTTCCATATGTTGGGGATCCTACGAATCCCCCCCCCCCATTCTTCGAAGATACAGATGGAAGGCTTTGCTAGTTAAGGAGTTGGCAGGCAAGGCTAAGGTATGCAATTATTGCGCAAAGGGCTTTAGCTTTATTCATTGCTGCTTTTTTAGCTCTTCATTTTTATGGTGTGATAGAGGAACAGAGCAGCAGTAGAGCAAGGCTACAAACCTTTGCGCTCTTCTGATCGCCGGACCAAAAGGCCAAGGAAATTTACACCAGGTTCTTTGCGTCAACACTGTTCTATGTAACACAGTTCTCTTATGAATTTTATTGTTTGATACTAGGTAGCAGTGACACTGCGCCTGAACCAGAGGATGAGGAGGGTGAAACTAGTGAAGATGAGGTTATAGTCGAGGAGAATACAAAAAAGAAAAAAAATTTGAAGGCAAAGCAGAAGGTGAAGCAGAAGAAGGTGAAAAAGGGCAAGAAGGAGCAGCCCTCCACGCCTCCGGACGAGGAATCGGAAGCCGAGGAGAAACTTGAGCAAGCCAACCAGGTCTGTTCTCACTCTGCAGCTGTTATGTTGTTGTCTAATTAATGATACATATGTAGTGTAGTACTAGTGGTGTCTCCGAAGCCTCTTTGCAAGCGATTTTGAAGGAGGCAATGAAAGAACATAGTAGCAAAATGAATGAGAACATGGAGAAGCTTTTGAAACAGTATGAAAAGAAAGAAGCAGGGAAGGAAGGTAAAGGAAAGAACAATGGAGAAACAGAGAAGGATAAGGAGACGCAAGGCTCTGAGGAAGAAAAAGGCAAAGAAAAGAAGAAAAAGAAAAAGAAAAAGAAAAAGAAGAAGAAAGACAGCTCCAGTGACTCAGACAGTGACGATAGCACTAGTACTAGTGATAGCTCTAGTAGTAGTGAGTCAGAGGAAGAAGAACAGACGAAGAAAGAGAAGAAGAAAAAGAAGAAGAAGAAGAAGAAGAAGAAGAAAGAGAAGAGAGCTGCACAGCAGGCTATGCAAAACACAGCCACTCGCGGTATCTATCCATTCCCACCCAACAGCTCACCCGGCTATAATTATTATGATTTTGCACTTGCGGCTATGGCACTCAAAAATCAGTAAGTTGAGCGTTGAAGTTTCTCAAAAATACTAAAAATTAGATTTATTTGAAAAATAAAAAGAATGTATTGTGTGATTAAAATGTATTCTCTTTTTTTACTCCTCCCGGTGCCTCCCCCCCCCCCCCCCCCGCCCCCCCCCCCCACCCCCCCGGCCCCCCCCCCCTCACAGCAGGTGTCTGGATCAGTCAATGTATTGACACAATTTAGCTTTAATATAACTGGCAAATCATTTTTAATACGTTATTCAGCTTATTCAAGATTATTTTTGCTAAATAAAACACATTTTCAATGTCTGAATCAAAAAGCGCAAAATCACCTGTAGGACAATTTCGGAAAAATTGATACCCCACATTTGGCCGAATCACTTGTTTTATTACATATATATGGAAATGGCGACATTACATTATTACTCAACCATAAAACATTATACTTGGACATACTGCACAAATATCTTATCGACAGAAGAAAGAGGAAGATTTTAATATAGATACTGAATGTGCTAGAGTATATATACGATTGGTACCGGGGCAAGTATCATTGTTGTTTTATAAGGCTAATTCGCGGGTTGATGTATCTTCATACATAACTCTAAACGAATCTTAGTCAGAAAAGAAATCAGTTCAAAGCGTATTATGTCGGAAACGAAGTTCCGCCATAAAAAACTGGGAGGGGGTACTGTGGACATCACCCCCCGAATTATCCGGTAAAAAACTTATTTATAGATTTCGTCTGGCCGGACACGTCTGAAATGCCAATTTGATCCTGGTCTTTTGGCTGCTTTTTGTCTTTGCATCACTGAGCTAATATAACGAGCCATCATTCTCTTTTTTGAGGACTGTGTTTGGTTATATTACCGACTTACTCTTCCATTGAGCTATCGTTGGGGATAGTACACTGAGGAGTCCGAGACTCTTGAAATGGAGTCTAATTAATGTCTAATGACTGATAGGGTCGCCTGTTTCCTTGCTCTACAAAAACATTAGTCGGGGGGCTTGAATTAGTCAAGCCTGTGATTTAGTTCCAACTTGAAGCCTCGGAGGCTCGGACCAACAAACCATCTATCAGCCTCTGGAGTCTCTTACCCCAAAAGGATGAAAGATGTAACTACATGGTCACAGTGGCAGGGTACCAGGTCACCGTACCTCAACATAGTTGAGAAGCAACTTTTGTTGGTAGGACAATTACGTTTTACTTTTAGTAATTACTTTGTGACTGGTAAGTAATTTATCCGTATAGTTCTAGTCAATAATTGTAACGGACGTAACTGTCAATATAATCGGGAGGGGGTACTGTAGGCATCACCCCCCGGATAGCCGGTAAAAAGTACCTTTTCCTGGTGACAGGTGCACCAGCTTGTTTTTGAGTATTATTTGTCCGGGTTGGACCTGATGCCATTTTATTCCTGGTCTGTTACAGTTTTCCTTTTTGGCTTCACTGAGCTAATATAACAAGACATCATTCTTATCTTTTGAGGACTGTGTTTGGTTGTATTACCGACTTTTTACGAGCTATCGTTGGGGGCATTACACCGCACGTAGATAGCAGAACCGTGACAAAGTCAAAGGTAATAATGAAACTGAAATAAAGTCCGCACGACTGTAATTAATACACAATGGTCAGTGTCCAATTCTGAATATGACGGAAATAGCATTTTCGTCATACACCTTCTGATTTCTTTCTGCAAATAGTATGCGCTATGGAGTCATGCCACACAGCGCATCGACCCACGGATAGACGCTAAAAGACGATAAATATATCCTCATACGGCACGTCAAAGCGGATTCTCCAGCCATTCTTGTAGATTTTTGAACTCCTTCCCCTCAATCTCTTTTTTTTTTTTCCTTCTCGGCAGTATGTCAAGAACAAACGTACTATTAATAAAAAAATACAAGCAACGTGGTGTTGTAGTACGATTCCTCCTTTGATCTCCTTCTTCTTCTTCTTCTTCTTCTTATTATTATTATTATTATTATTATTATTATTATTATTATTATTATTATTATTATTATTATTATTATTATTATTATTATTATGGACACCGTGATAGCCCAGTGGTCAAGTTCTACCATCTGGGCCCTGTCGCCAGTTCGATTCCCGTCGGTGCCACCAGTATTTTCATTGAACATACCGGTCTATTTCTGGACCAGTATTTTCATTGAACATACCGGCCCGTCTGGAAGTGTTGGAACTGCCCTTGCGGGGGTGTCATTAGAGCTTATCGTCAATTCTTCGTACTCCCCTCACGGGTGAGACGATGGAGGCGCATGTGCAGAAATGCATCAGCCATTGACAGAGAAGCACTATTATTATTATTATTATTATTATTATTATTATTATTATTATTATTATTATTATTATTATTATTATTATTATTATTATTATTATTATTATTATTCACCGGGAGATCGTAAGTACATTGTCTTTTTTAATGACATACCCTTGTATAAGGCGGATATCCTATGATATAGTATTAGGGGGCCAGTCCTAATAGCTATATCCGAAGTCGAGGTGTATGTACCCGACCCTGCGATATACCGACACAAGTAGAGATTGACCGTGCTCAGGTACGACAGTATATAATCTATCGTAAAAAATAATTTAATGAAAGTTTCAGAGAACATTTCATTTTCGAGAACATCATCCCAGGACTTGCAAAGGGTCATACCCGGGAACACCATCGCTCAATACACTAGCGATCCCCGTATACGGTGTAGTATCATCGTCGATCGACCTTTCGCACTCGTATGTTGCGATCGAATGCCAAGTTATATCACTGAGTCTTTTTAATATTCATATTGATAACTGATGATGCATGATCAAATCATGATACGCCGTGGGCAATCAACCAGTTTGTTTGAGACGCATAAAGAAAAATAGTTTCTTTGTTACTGCCTTCGTCGTCTGGCGCAGATTTCTTTGCCTGGTGGAGGACCACCAACAAAAGTCAGATCAAACTTTGACTGTTCGAGAATGTCCCAGATCTTATTAGGGATTCCGCCCAACGATAATTCAAAAGGGATATCAAGCACTCCTCTTGGCAGTGTCTGAATGGTCCACGCGGTGTAATCCTTGTCTCTGGGAGTAATTGTATCATCCCATGTCTCGAGACTTTTGCGTCTTTATATACTGGCGGATAATGTCTTGCCTTTGGATCCTCAACCGGGTCCATACTTCTCCAAAACTGGAGTATCGGTTGTACTATTTTTGCGGCTGATGATATTTTGAGTGTCCGTGTGACACGCATCTGTCGTGGGACCGCCACGACCCGCATCAAGTATAAGTCTGAGAGAGTGTCATCAGCGACATGTTGTTCCGCTGGTCTCATCAGATAGAAAGCATCTTTCACCCATGCGATGGTTGCTATCGCATCGCCTTCCTTCCATCGCTCATGGACAATCTCAACGTTGCCCGCGTTTGGGTCAGTGTCCGTCCCCTCCTCCTGGTGGACGTCTTTTGATCTCATCGACCTCATCGCCTTCCTCGGTTGGTCGTTGATAAGATCATTCCACGCTCTCCTTAGCTGCGCCTCTGTGATCTTCTCCTTCTTTCCGCTATGCCCTCGCGGAGACTTAGACTGAGTCCCCACCGCGCTCATGCGATCAGTCTTCTCCTTACTGTCCACCTCACGCTCCACCTTCTCAGCTATAGGTGCCCGATAAGCATCTTCTTGGTCTATGCCAGCCTCCTTGTGGATGGGCGGCACCTCTTTGAAATCATCTTTCATCCGTTTTAACGCCTCCTCAACGGATTCATCTTCCAATAAGAAGGGATCATACTTAATCAGCCTTCTTACATTCACAATTTGTATCTTCCCTCTACCCCTGATCTTGTAGTTCAGAGGTCCCGTCTGTTCCATGATTTGATATGGTCCTTTCCAGTGAGTGAACAGCTTAGAGCTGACTCCCTTCGGGACCTGAGGATGGTACAACAGTACAATATCCCCAACCTGAAATTTGATCTGATCCAAGTGCGCTTGTCGCACCCCTTCAGCATCAGTCTTTCGGCGCTCCGCCCCTCTATGCACACTGACTATTTATTCCGCCTCCATCTTCACTCTAAGTCTCATCCCAAACAACTCATCCGCATCCGCCCAAGTGTCTTTTGGGTGAAGGAGCGAAGTCGGGATATCAGGCTCACGCCCATATACTAACTGATATGGCGAGATCGAGCTCTTCGAGCCTCCTAACGCAGTAGAGGGTAGACAGTTCATTGCAAACGCAAATGATGGTGCTGCCTCGACCCATGCTCTTTGATTCTCCTTCTTCGTGCAATACATCTTTAGCGAGGCTTTGAGGGGTCTGTGTACCCGCGCGATTTTCCCATTTGCTCGCGGGTTATAGGCAGTAACATATTGCCATTTCATCCCGTAATACTTAGATAGTTTGTCGATGACCTCGTTATTAAAGTCCGAGCCTCGATCAGAACATATCTTTCTTGATACTCCGATCTGTGAGATGATCCTATCGATCAGCGCCTCGGCCGTCGTCTTGCCGGTAACGTCTTTGACAGGGATGATCCACACATAGCTGGTGGCTCTGTCAATAGCCGTGAGGAGGTATTTGTAACCATCCTTCGATTCTGGGAAAGGTCCCACATGATCAATGTGTATAAACTCAAACATCCCCGCATGAAGAGGAAATTCGCCAATCAGGCCGAAATTTGCCTTCAGTGGTGTTTTGTTTATCTTGCACGGGATGCATGCATCCACCGCCTGATCTATCTCCTCCTTCATCTTCTTCCACCAGAATCGTCCCGCTACGAACATGTGAGTTCGTTGTGGACCCGGATGCGCCAAAAGTGGGCAATTGTGGGCTGCGACAAATATAAATCGTCTCAGACTCTCCGGTACCCAAAGGGTCCATTTGTCCGGCTGTGACGCATAGCGACCGTGAAGGCCCTTGTACCACAGT
Organism: Paulinella micropora; assembly: GCA_019918135.1. Taxonomy (NCBI): domain Eukaryota; phylum Cercozoa; class Imbricatea; order Euglyphida; family Paulinellidae; genus Paulinella; species Paulinella micropora. Next base: position 90,477 of record WBZZ01006975.1, on the reverse strand, counting down.
AGACCATCTCTCCATCCCATCTCCTTCATCTGATCTTTGATCGCTTTCGTCATCTTTAGCTCATCCGGGTTCTGATATAATGAGGTATATGAGAATGCGAAGGCGAACATAAGAGAGGAAGAGGAGACGCAGGATGTTTATGCAGAGCCTCCTCAAGAGCGGAGAAGTGACCTAGACGATGACCCGGAAAGAATCGGGATATGTACTATCCACATAGCCTCGCCTACCGCATGGAGGCAAGAACAGGCTCAAGATCCGGAGTTTAAGGAGCCATAAGGACCACTCAGCGTCCTCCTGGGTATGTAGCTCACAACATATCCCGTGATCCGGGCCTTGTGGACTGTACCGTAGACCTGTGCGGTCATATCGGACTCCACTCGCCATCTCCATCGCCTCAATGTGGCTGACCTCATACACCTTGTCAGTGGACAAGTCTTCCATCTCCACCGTGGACACCAACGCCGATACTTCTGAGTTAAACTCTAGCTTAGAGAGGCTATCAGCGACCACATTTCGCTTTCCCGGTAGATGGACCATTGTAAAATCGAAACAACTACAGACAAGATCGCTTGCCACCGCGCCAGCCGTCCAGTCTGTTCATGATTCATCAACCATAACAGGTTATGATGATCAGTCCTGACAGTAAATTGAGGTCCTCCGCACAAATACTCTCTGAGCCTCTTGAGGGCCCACACCACCGCTAACGCCTCTCTTTGCCTTGTGCAATAGTTTCTCTCCGCCGCACACAACTTCCTACTAATAAACATGATTGGGCGTAATTTCTTCTCCTCATCCTCTTGTTGTAATACAGCCCCAATCGCAAACTTAGATGCGTCTGTATCGACTACGAATTGTTTCGTATTAGTAAAGTCGGGCATCGTTAACACAGTCCTCCGTCTTTCGGGTCTTTATAAATAAGATCTTTGAGCGCATGAAACGCTTGCAAAGCCTCTTCGTCCCACTTCTCAAAGTCTCCAAAATCTATCATTTTCTCCACTTTAGCCCGTGTTGCACCCCAATCGGGTATAAACTGGCTATAGTATTGCGCCATCGCAAGGAATGAGTGCAATTCAGTGCGGTTCTTTGGTATCGGTCGATTCATAATCTCCTCCCTCTTCTCTTTGGATATCGAGACTCGATTATGGGAGATCTCGTACCCTAAGTATGTCGCACTCGTCTTGGCAAGTTGAAACTTCTTTAGATTGCACTTCAGGCCAAAAGCTCCGATGCGCCTGAATATATCGGACAAATGATCGATATGCTCCTCCATTGTGTTAGAGTATACGATAATGTCATCGATATAGCAAAATGCATATTCTCCCGCCTTCTGTCCCCGCCTTCTCATAAAGCCTCCGTCAGACAAATTATCGTACTGACTGCTCAACATCTTCTGCATCGCCTTCTGGAAAAGTCCTGGGGCTTGCTTGAGGCCCATCGGAAGCACTTTCCATTGATATATTTCCATACCCACCACAAACGCCGTCAGCCATCTGGACTTTTCCTCCAGCACCTTGTTAACACGAGCATAGTTAACTGTCAGGCGCCATTCTCCTCCTGGCTTCGGCACTATTCTCGGTTGTGAGACTATTGTAGATGTTGATCTCTCAATAAAGTCCTCATTGAGCAGCTGTCTTGCTAGCTCCTCCGCTATCTTCGCCTCATGTATACTCAAGTTCGCCCTTCGTGGTGCCGGTGACGGCTCCGCACCCGGTATTTTGTAAATAACCGCAGTGAAGTCCTCAGGTTTGACACCAACTGCATGTGGAGGGTCAAAAATTTCCTTGTTCGCCTCTAATTTGGCTTTTAAAAGCTCCTTCTCCCTCTCCGTGCCTACTCCTTCTTCCAATATTTTCCGCGCCGCCTCTTGAAAATCTTCATCAGACATCTGCTTATGCTGCTTGAGGGGTTCTCTGTCCTCCTCCAAGCCTAAGTCCTCTTCCGAGACATCATCTAGGCCCGAATTTTCATACGTGACCGTGTCCGGCTCATCATCTTTACCGAGCTCCACCAGCATGTCAATAAGTCTCGCGTATTGCAAAGGAGCTTTACGGGTGTAAAAACCATCAAAGCATGTGAATGCTTGCGGTATCAATTTCAACTTGTCGAGGTCTCTGAGCTTCTGCTTGTATGCACTGCTCTGCTCACGAGTTCATACGACAAGCCACCACTAGCTGTTGCTTGCGAGAGGGTACCGGTATAGGATGATCAATAAGCCGGTCCCTTATTTCCTGCGCCCATATCGCCTTCTGATATGGCAGGATAATAGTATACGGCTTATTATTTTCGAATAAAGTCCGTAAGCATTTCTTCTCTTCAGTTAGTGAACGCGGCCACGTCGGCTCGTCACCCCAGAAATCAGTAATACAACTTTTAATAGTTTCTGGTGGAGTATCCGGGATTCGCCCCGTTCTCCTTGGTACAAACGCCTCCCTTTTTTCTTCTCCTACTTTCGCATGGAAACAGTATCCGTTAGTAATATGGACATCTGTTCCTACTCCTTCCGCGAATCTCGCCAACGACGGGCTTCTTTGTGCGACACATATAATCTCCTCCTTTCGCTTCTCGATTAAGTCATCAATAGACTTTTTGTCCCAATGGCATGTCGGAACTGTGACAGTGCACACTTGGGATTCCCAATTGTCGGTCCAGGACAGCTCATCCGGTCTTACGACATGGGGGTGAACGTACACCTCAAGTGCCTCATGTGCGATGGCCATCTTTTTGTGATCCGTCGCTAGACTCAGCTCATAAGCCGCTGTCCAGTATGGCGGTAGGCGGGTGGTGCCACCGGTCGCTTTCTGTAGTGACCGCAGAACCTGGGGAAATTCCCGTGCCAACTAGACAAGAAAATTCTGTCATCTTAAGTGCCCTAGTAGTGAGAATCGTACTTGTGGGTGGAAGAGCGCGCGCTCGCGCGTCAGCCAGGGTAACAGATGCTCACACGGTACAAAACGGCATCGGGGGCCAATCCTACCTACCGACAATATATAGTTAAAAATTCCCTTATTTCCTTCTTTTACCCGTATATAGGGGTCTTTCTCGGAGGCTTCCGGAGGGCCGGCCGTTCCGATAATGCTTGTATATACACAGGTCCCGGGTGGCACCGGCGGGCGGCCTGGACCCACAAGTGTGGTTCTCGGTATCGGGACACTTAGGAGTCACAGGTTTTATTTTCTTGGGTGAGTCAGGAAATTTCTCCTGGTTATACGGTCGGTGCCCAAAGCCGCCGGTGGCACCAACCACCGGGCCACTATATTGGCTAGCCAAGCCGGGGGGCCTGCACAATGTTGGGCCGCGGGGAGGGGGGGGAGGAGAAGGGAGAAGGGAGAGGGGAGAGAGGAGAGGGGAGGGGGTGGGGGAAAAAGGCAGCCGAGCCATCCGGCCTAAGGTGTACAACAGGGAGCCACCCGACCGGAAAAGCCAGGCCTCTCTCGCCACCAGACCGGAAAAGCCAGGCCTCCCCCGCCACCCGACCGGAAAAGCCAGGCCTCTCTCGCCACCCGGCCAGAAAAGGTCGGGTCTTTCCTGCCACCCGACCGGAAAGGCCGGATCCTTCCTGCCACCCGACCAGGCCAGCAGGTTTTTTCTTGCCACCCGACCAGGCAGGCCAGGCTTCCTGCTATCGCCCTGCCGATCCAAAGGCCCGGCCTGTCCTGCCACTCCTTTGGGCCGGGCGGAGCAGACCCCCGTGCCACCACCCGGTCGTGGTACCGGGCTAGCTACACTCACCCGCTTCCGTACGGGCTCCTACGGGCTCCTACGGGCTGCCGGGCGGGGAGGGGGGGCGGCCACGGCGTGCCCCCGGTGGCCGGGAGTGGGCGAGGGGGCGGCGGCGCCCTCCCCACGCACAGCCTGCGGCCTGCCCACGGGCGTGCGGCGGGGGGCGTGCCGCTCCTTCCCCGCTCCGCGGGCAGACGCTGGCCGGCGTGTGTTCCTGCAGACGGTACAGAAGCCAGTGAAACCTGTCCATGCCCCGGCACGGGCCCGCTGACGAGTACGCCGAGGTCTTCCGTGCTTGGCAGGGCTGTGCCTCGGCCGGCCACTACGTACTGCGCAAGGTGTTACTGACCCTGGACGGCGGCCGGGCGCCGGCCGACGCCGGCCTAGCCGTGCTAGGGTCCGAGTACTTCAAACTCCTGCCAGACGCGGACGCCGCCGTGGCCGCCGTGGCCGCCTGGTGCGAAGCCGAGTACGAGTGTACCCTGCCGGCCTGCTGTGACGTCCGTGACCCCGAGTACCGTGACGAGGCCCGGGCACGGGACGAGCCAGACGACGAGGACGACGAACAGGACGAGGACGACGAGCCAGACGAGCCGGACGACGAACCCGACGAGCCGGACGGAGCGGAGCCAGACGAGCCGGATGGAGCGGAGACAGACGACGACGGGGAGGAGGAGGCCGCGCGCGAACTCGCCGCGCGCCTGCCGTCCTACCTCAGTCGCTACGACCTAACCGAGGCCCACCGCGGACACTGCCTGTGCGGCAAGCCCGTCAACAGCCTGCACGTGGTCCGGCACGTCGGCACGCAGCGAGTCTTCTTTGTGGGCAGCCGCTGCGCCCGCTTGTTCCGGGCGGCATCCGCTACCCGGACGGGCCGCCCCAAGCGCAAGTGCACGCAGAAGCCAGTGGCGGCGCCGGCCAGGCGCGTGCGGGCCCGTCGTAGCGCACGGCCCGCGCTGGGCCCGCCCGCCGCCGCACGACCGGCAGCCCCGGCGCCGGCCGGCGGTGCACCGGACACCGCGCCAGACTTTGCGCGCCGCGTGCTGCTCGAGGTGGGGCTGGCCTTGGTCGGGCTCGCCCAACGCGCCGCGACCTGACACCGGGGCATGGAACGGAGAGAAGAGACGGGGGCAGAGAGCCCGGGCACACAATAAAAACTAACCGGTTACGCTTTTTTAGTACTGGGGGCCCAGGTAGCGGTCACGCGCGGGGCAGAGAGCCCGGGCAGACCAGCCCCAACCACCGGCTACTCTTTTCTGGCCGGGGGCCACACTAGCAGTCACTGCCGTGGTGTGCGGCCGCCCGCTCGCGCTCGTGCCAGACGTCCAGGAGACCGGACCACTGCACGCCGCCGGGCGCCAGGACTAGGGGCCCCAGCAGGTCGTCCACGACCGACACCGCGGCTTCGGCGTCCTCATCGGCGCAGTAGTCGCTGAGCGAGCCGTCGTCGCCGTCCTCCTGCTGGTAGATGATGTTGATCTGGCCCGCGGCGTCGGCGATGGCCCAGATAAACACCGAGGACAGGCACACGGCCGGCACGGAGTAGTAGCCAGAGCACGACGGGATCAGCGCGATGGGTAGGTACAGCGTCCAGATCCAAACCGCCGTGTACGCGAACAACTGGATAGCGCGCGAGATTTCCCTGGTCGAGTGGACCGACACCGTGATCACCTGCTGCTCCAGGCGCTCGACACAGGCCTTGACACGCCAGTTCAGGCCCGCGCGCACGTGTGGCTCCGCGAGGCTGATGCACCCGTACAGCACGGACACGTAACTGAGCAGCCAAGAGAATTCGTCCCGGTGCACGGCGCCCACGGAGGCCGCCTCGGCTGAGCGCCGCAGCAGGGGCACTCGCTCCGAGCCCGCGCCCCGCGCCGAGTTAGGCCTGAGCCCGTAGAATTCCTGCACTGCCGGGGCCACGCGCGCTGGGGGGTACCGGCCCCCGTGGTGCAGGCGGTTGGGGGCCCTGGATTTCCCCGGGCAGCCCCGCCTTGAGGTGCCGGGCGGTGTGTTGGCTGCAGCCCCGTGCCGAGCGGCCGCGCGCGATGGCTAGGTGCAGCCGGGGGAGGCAGCGCAGGTGGCACAGCGCGTGCACCACCAGGGCCGTCACCACGTCGCGCTGCCCGACCGCGACGTGCATCCGCTCGCGGTCGAAGGCCAGCGCCGTCGCTGCCACGTTCTGCAGCAGGGCCTTGAATTCACGAATGTTTTCCGTCCGTCGGCTCTGGGCGTTGGCGTAGACGGAACTGGTGAAGAAGCTGACGGCCGTCAGGATGGCGGCCGGCACGTTCTGGTTGATGTTGGGCAGCGTCACGGTGCCCCGGAGCGTGAGCCACGTCAGGACAGCGGTATACACGGCTATGGTCAGCAGCCGCGCCAGGGACAAGACGAAGGGATTCCAGCGCAGGCCGTACTTCACCTCTCGCCACCCGCCGCGCAGCCACACTCCGCACTTGTCACACGGCCACTTCCGCTCGGCCGGCGGCGGCCAACAGCGCGTAGGCGGCATGCACGGCAGCGTTGTCCCGGGGAAGGGGCCCGGAAAGAAGGCCGGGGGGCTTTCAGAGTCCCGGGGAAGGGGCCCGGAAAGAAGGCCGGGGGGGGGGGGGCTTTCAGAGCCGTGGGCGCACGGAGGGGGGGGGGGGGGGCGTGGCGTGGCGTGGCGGCAACCGCCGGCCTGGCCGGCAAGGGGGAGGGGAGGCGGGAGGAAAGGGGCGGCGGGCGGGGAGCGCCGGGGGCGCGTGGTCTGGCGGGGGGCCGGGGGCCAGAATCGGGGCAAGAGCAGAGCGCCCCCCCCCCCCCCCCCCCCCTTGCCTGGCTCCGCTAGCCCGCCTGCCCTGCCCTGCCTGATGCCCGAGGGCGCTGCCAACGGGGCGCCCGCGGCCCGCCGCCGCGATGCACCCCTGCACGCGGCCCGCCGCCGGGGCGACCTGTGGGCCATCCCCGACTTCTTGGCGGAGGCGAGGGGTTGTTCGTTGCCGCACGCACAGCGGCTGTACCGGAAGATCCGCCCCCGGCTGGTAGCCGGCGGCGGGGGGCGAGCATCCAGAGCCTCCGCTTCCCGCGCGCGTCCGGCCGGGGGCTGTCGGCCCCCGTGGATTGTGCGACGGTGGCCACCCTCCGTGACGTCCTGGCCCGCCTGCCCCCGCCCAAGCAGAAGCGGAGCCCCCCCGCTGCTGCTGCCCCGGGGGACGGCGGTCCCACGTGGCGGGAGGCGGAACTGGCTAGCCAGGTACGGCGGCGCCGGGGGGGCTACTACTGTGCGGCCGACGCTGTGTGCGTGGCAGCGGGCCTCGCCCCGGGGGAGGCTGCACGGCCGTACTGGCTAGTGAAGCAGGCACACGCCAGCCCCGCCCTGCTAGCGAGGGCCCGGCCGCTGGCCTTCGCTGGCCAGCCCAGCACCTAGTACGTCGACTGCTACGCCTGGCCGGACCTAGTCCAGGTCCTGCGGCTGGCACTCGCCCTCGCCGCACCCCCACCCGGGGCCGCCGGTGCGGCCGGGGCACCCCCGGGCGGGCGTTGCCCCAGGCGCCGCCGGTGGCGGCGGAGGCGGTGTCCTCGGGCCGGGCGTCGCCCCAGGCGCCCCCGGCGGCCCCGCAGTCAGGAGCACCCCCGGCGATAGAAGAGGAGGAGGCGCTGCCGGCGGTGGAGCTGCGCGCTACCCTACGGCTCCTGCGCGCCAAGTACTCGCCGGCGGAGGTCGAGACCAGGCCCGTGTACCTTGGCTTTATTCCAGACTTGGCGAATATACCTCATGCCCTGAGCCGCGCCCAGGCCCGGAGGTGGGTCCTAGCCAACCGCGCCCATGCCAGCCTGCGGGCCTACTTCGACGACCAAGGTCTCCCCCCCTCTGGGTGCAGGTGTGTGTGTGTGTGTGTGTGTGCGCGCGCAGCTCCGCCCCTCCGGGGGGGAGGGAGGAGGCGGGGGGCTATTACCAAGGGGTTGTGCTGCTAACTATACACCCCGGCACTCTCCCCCCCCCCCCCCCCCCCGGGCGCGGCCGGTGCTGTGCAGGCCGGCGGCGCGTCCCTTTCCACCTGGACCACATCGTGCCCAGCCGTCTCGGGGGCTTCGACCATCCGCGCAACTACGCCATCATGCCCGAGATCTTCAACCAGCGCTTCGGCTCTTGGTTCATGCCGGCCAAAACACAGTACCTAGGTCCGCCCCCCCCCCCCTTCCTGCCCCGTGTCCCTGTCTCTGACCCACGGCCTGGCGGCCGCGTTGTGTCCTGAGCAGGTTCCGCCGCCACTAGGCAGGCGCTGCGGTTCGCCGCCTACGTGCGTCAGAAGAGCCTGCAGGAGCTAGACCTGACGGACCTGCCCCTGCTGGCTTAGCGGGGCCGCGCGGGGGGACGGTTGTGCTTGTCCCAGCGCGCCCTGCACGTACAAAGATGAGTGACGACTTCGAGAGGGGTCGCTCCGGCGGCCACAGGTCGGCGAAATGGGGCATGCCAGCTGTCAGCGCGGCCCGGACCCCCCGCGTCCACTCCCGGTGATCGAGCTCGTACTCAATCTGCTGTGCTGCATCGCCGACGATCGTCAAATGCATCCGGCTCTGCCGCCGCCTCAGCAGAAACATAACGGGCCTGGGAGGGCGCTGGCCAGGAGCGTCCTGCCGGCCGGCGGTGACCCCCTCCAGTGCTTGCCAAAGACTGCCGCTGACCAGTCGCTCGCCGCCGAGGCAGTGCCAGCCGCTGTGCACACCGTCTCCTCCCCACACACGCCGGACCACCACGAAGTGTTCCGGCTTGGTGTGCTCCAGCCTGAAGCACGCCGACTCGAGCCAGAACTCCACCGGCTTAACGGAACCCGCCAGCCGCACCAAGACGTTGGGCCGGGTATTTACAAAGTCCAGGGTCAGGTTCCCAGCTGCGTCTCCAGCAACAGCCACTCGGGCTGCCGCCCGGTAGCTACGCCTCCTTTCTCATCAGCCAGAAAGAAGACCCCGTCGAGGGGATACGGGAGCGCGCCGTCGAGCACGTTCTGTAGCGTGACGGAGTTCGAGGCGGCCGAGTGGGGCTGGGGGGTCCAGCCCAGGATTAGCAGGGGGCCCTGCCTAGGTGCCTCGCCCTCTGTCCCGGCGCCGAGCAGGCCATAGCGAACACGGAACAGCTCCTCCAGCCAGCTACGGATGCCGCAGTCCCTGGAGGACGTTGTCGGGGCTAGCGCCCGCTCTAGCAAGGTGCCGACACACGCGGCGGCTGAATCGGTTTTCAACTCGTACATCTGGGGCTGATCTGCTGAGCGGCCACGGTCCCGGACCCCGAGGGACAGCGCCTCGAACGCCTGAAGGATAGCCGGGTGATCGGGCACGTGTAAGATTGCACCCTGCCGGCCGTAGCTCCGCTCGACGTACTGCACCACGACCGGCTCTTTTGGCCCTTGCAAGAGCTCGGCACAGCGCACCAAACAGCAAGCCAAGCAGCCGCGATCCTGGCACTGCCACCGTCCGGCCGGCGGGGGGCACAACAGGGCGGCCAGGAACTGGAGCGCGGAATTAAAAAAGCAATTCGTGAACTTTTGCTCCAGCAGCCCCGGCTGGCGCGGGGTCCGCCGGGCTTGGGCGTCGCTGAGGGGGCCTTCGCTCAGCACCGCTCCCAGCCGGCCCCCGCCCAGCCCCAGTTCCCCGCTCCGTTACAGCAGCCCCGGCAGCACTCGCCTCAGGGAGCTGGGCGGGACAGACAACGGGCCGTAGCCCGGCTCTGGGGCTAGGAAACGCAAAACCTCGTCTACGGACCATTGCTGGAATAGTTGGCGGGGCAGCAAATAGTCATCGAGCAGCAGCAGCTTGCCCGTGGCGGTGGCCAGGAATCCGCACAACTCTTCAGCGCCGGCTGCCGCCGCCGCCGTCGTGCGCCCCTCCAGCCCCTTCAACTGCGCCAGTGGCCCCCAGCGCTCGTGCACGCTCAGCCTGGACAGCACTTGCGCGCGTAGTGCGGACCGTCCGGCGCGCCCGGTGCTGGTGACGTCTTGTAGCGCCTGGAGTACCCACCGCTCCTTGCCAGCTAGGGTGTCCAGCGCTTGCAGTACGTAGCGCAGCTCCGGCCCCACGACTAGCTGCCAGCGCCGGTCGTCCCGTACACTCCGGGAGATCTCGGCGAGGGCGCTGCTTGAGGGGGGATCGTCGAACAGCAGCGCTTTCACCGCCTGCAGCCACCAGCGCCGGGCCAGCGGGCTCTGCCGGCCGGGCCAGAGCTCCTGGCGCAGGCGGGCGAAAACCGGCCTCTCCGCGGGGAGCGGTAGTTCCGGCCCGGCCGGGCCGCCCCCCGCCAGGAGGCGAGCCAGCAGGCCAAAGGGTGCGGGCAGGCCGGCCAGCCGGGCCAGCTCCTGCCAGGCAGCGGAGTCCGGGGTGCCGGCCCGCCGGGCCGGGGGCGGGCCGAGCGGCCGCAGGCCCGCTAGCTGCAGGTACAGCAGCCAAGCGCCGCGGTAGCCGCTGTCGGCGTGGGCCACCCGCGGGTCCGTGAGTACCCGGTGGACTAGCTGGACAGCGGAGAAGGCCGCGCCCACTTCGTCGGAGGGGGGAAGCCCCCGCGCCGCTTGCTGCTCCATGCGGTCCAAGTAGCGTCCTTTACGGCTCAGCCCCACCCCCTCCCGCGCTCGCTCGGTGCAGTGGCGCCCTCCCCCCTCGGACGGGGGTTTCTCTCTCTTCCCCCCCTGGGTCCCCGCCCCGAACGCCACGGCGCCGGCCTCCTCCGACGAGCCTGTAGATAGCCTCCTGTCACAACTACAGTCCTTCCGCGGCGAGCTACAGTCCTTCCTCCGTGACCGCCTACTGCCGGCAGGGGGCCAGCCCGACGACGGCCCGAGGCGGGGCGACCTCGACGGCCCCTTCGACAGCGGCTGGCCCGCGTTGCGGGACACGCTGCAGCGGCTGCTGGCGTGGCACGTGTACGAGCGCGAGGTCTGGCCTGAGTACAAGCTGGGGAGTGCACAGTCCATCGCAACGGCTGCGCTGGAGTGCGAAGCCAGGCGCGAGCAGTGCCCCGGTTTGACGGCCTTTTCTGTCGTGTTGTGGGCTGCCCAGGAGGTCTTGTACGCGCTACCGCCAACAGGGGAGGCGAAGGTCTCCGAGGCCGGTAGGCCTGATCTGCTGGGCTTGTTCTGGGGGAAGGTAGAGGAGACCACCTTTTTCCTGGCCCGGCAGCTGTGTCCCGTGGCTACGTCTCACCTGCGCCTTCTGCACAGCACACAGGCCGGCTGGTTTAGGGAGCGACTGGTTAGGCAGAGCACGTTGTACTTCTCGTTTGCGCGCCCCTCGCTCTGGCGAGCGGCCTCCAACTCCATCGGCGACCGGGCGCAGAGGCTATGGCAGCGGCTGCTAGAACGGATCCGGGAAGAACCACAAGAAAGCCCCGCGAGCAGTATCGACCCCTCGGCACTAAACAGGGTCCAGAGCCTGGAGAATGTTTCTATGCGCGAGATCCAGATCCTGGCGGGGGATATCTACGTCTATCTGGAGCCGTCCGCGTGGTCTTGGCGCCAGGCCGCTGTTAACGAGGAGCTCTGGAACAGGTGGTACCTGCGGCTGCCAACTACTGTAGCGGCCGTGCAGAATAGCTACGGCCAGGACCTAACTCGGATCATAGAGGACTTTACGGGGCATGGTCTCAGCGAACAGCTAGGCTTGGGGCGGTTGCTGATCTCCGAGAGCATGCGGCTGCTAAGCCACCGAGGCCTGGCAGCGCTCACGGTAACTGGAAGTGTGGCTAGAGTGCAGGAGATGCTCGGCGGCATCCTCGGCCGGGCGATTCTCTCCGGGTCGGCCGCGATGGGGTCCGACATTGTCGAGTCCGTACAACAAAGCGCCGCCGAGGTACTGGCCGGGCTGCTAACCAGGTCATCGCTTCGCGCGGAGGCAGACTGGCGCCGACTGACCGGGACGCTCCGTCACGGAGGAGGCCTGCTGTACGGGGGCGGGCAGGGAGTGGGCGTGCCCAGCACCGACTGGAATACAGTGCTGCTGCCTCGCTACATTCAGCTGTACCAAGTCCGCTTCCCCGGCCAAGAGAGGGCCCTACTGCAGCGGCTTGCCACCTCGGCCGCGCGGCCGGAGTACGTCTTGCAAGAGGAAAAGCACGTGATCTCAATACCGTTCGTGCGTCCGGTCCGGGACCAGAACTTGGGGCCGGACGCCAGCGCCAGGCACGGGGTTTCCGCCCAGCGACAGCGGCGGCGGCCGCGCGGTATGTTCGTCCAGGCCTGGTTCGTGGAGGCCAAGCGGGGCACGTGGGGGTCCTTCCCGCTAGACGAAGGCAGCCTCGATCTCGTCAGGCGGCTAGCAAGGGGTGTCCCGCCGGGGGAGCTACAACCGCAGGAATACGAGTGGCTGTGCCGGATCGTCAGGAAAAGCCCCGGGCGCACGCAGACGTGCCAAACCCCCGGAGAAGACCTAGCGCTGTTGAAAAAGGCGCAGGGGCGGTTAGGTGGCCGGATCGTCGTCTCGGCCCCGGGGACCAGGGCAAAGCCGGACGTGGGCGCTGCTTGCACCACCGGGCGGCAAAGCTCGGGAGCCGGCCGCCCTTGCTTGGGACAGACTGTTCAATAAAAGAGAGCGCGAGTAGCTACTCGTGGTTTACTTACCAGGCCATGGCGCCCGGCGGGCTGCCGGCCGGTGGCCGTACGAGCGCCTCGGCCATGGCCACGCCGGCGTGGATGAGGTCCGCCGCTCCCGCCGGCAGCCCGCGGGACTCCGCCGCCTCGTCGACCCATTGGCGGAGGGACGGCCAATCCGCCGTCGGGGGCAGCCACTGCTGCAGCAGCGTCGCGACCCAGGCGACCAGGCAATCCCGCAGGGCGCGATGAACCTTCTCTAGCAGCAGAGTTCGTCCCTTCCCCTGGGTAACGAAGCCTCCCTCCGGGTGCACGTCCCTGGGTAGCAGAGCCCCAGCCGCGGGATCGTGGGTGGGCGTGCCATACAGCCCCTGCCACCCCCCTTCTGGAAACAGCAGCGACAGCAAGGCACGCAGCGACTCGTCGCACTCGGCTGGGGTCTGCTCTCCCCTGAACCACACTCGCAGGGAACCCCAGCCCAGCCCGGGGGGGGCCGGAGCCGGCGTTAGGCCGCGGTACTGTTGCAGCCAGCCGCAGATCGTCCGCCCGAGCTCCCGGTAGCCGTTCAGGGGGGTCGTCCCCTGGGGAGCGTGCGGGTCTAGCCCACCGGCGTACACCAGCCGCATGGCGCGCAGCAGGGACAACCGCGTCCTCTTAGCTCCCGGTACCGAGCGGGGCAGGAAAGCCGCGCTCAGCAGCTGGACGGAAGCCTCGGGGGGCCGCGCCTGGCCGCCGGACCTGGCTGCCGCAGTGTCCAGGCCACAGAGCCTGGCCTCTACCGTGCCCTGGTGCAGGCAGCGCGCTAGGTACGCTAGGGGGGGCGGGAATCCGCCGGCGGACCGGCCGGAAGGTTGTCAGCTCTTGGTACAGGTAATGGCACGCCAGCCTGTGCAGGGTCTCGTCGCGCAGGCAGCGGTCCAGCCGCTCCGGCAGCTCGCCCACCCGGGCTGCCCCTAGCTGGGCCAAGCCACGGGGGTCCACACGGGCCTGCAGCAGGCGCCAGCGCAGGTCCTCGCGCACGGGGCTGGCCCGCGGGGCGGGTAAGCACAGCCAGAGGCCGGCCCGACGGAGGGTGGGGGGCGGAGGCGGCCTCAGGGCCAGGTAGCCCTCGCACACAGCCAGGGCCTCCCGTGTTTGTTGAGGCTCTGGTAGTGCCAACATGCGTGTGGCTACCTGGGCCGGCCCCGTCTGCGCGCCGCTCCGTGCGTCCGCCCTCCACCAGTCCTCCAGGCACCAGGGCCCCGGACGTGAGCCGGGCGGGAACAACAGACACAGCAGCAGCCGGCCGTGCGCCGCGCACAGGTACCGTAAGAACTCAACGCAGGCCTCGGGAAACAGGGAGAGGGCCGCGGGGGCCTCCTGCGTGTCCAGCACCTGCGGCCGCACCCAGGGGTACTCCCGCAGCGCCGCCGGGCGCTCCTGCCATTGTACACACCCCAGTGTCCTCCCGTCGGGGAACGGCCCGTGGCGCCCGTCGCGCCACCTGGTCTCCGGCGTATTTGACACCAGCACTGCGCTAAAGCCATAGACCATTAGGTCTTCCCCGAGTTGTCCGCAGTGGTCCAGGTGCAGAATGCCGCTCTCCGGACCCCGGACCTCAGTCAAGCGGGTCGGCATTCTAGCGTAGACCATGACACTGTCCGCGTGCACAGTCATACTTCGCAGCCCACTGCAATCGACCAGAACGGCGACCAAAGCAGCGGCAGTGGTTGGTTGCACGGTGGCAGGCACTGGGAGCTGCCTGTTAGACGCAAGGCCGGGGGGCGTGCCCCGTTCCGCTGGCGCTCGCAAAGCCGGTGGCCCGCACGTGCCTACTTCTAGCCCAAGCCTGCCGTGCCCTGCACCAGCAGGCGCGTCAGGTAGTGTGCCGACAGGGACACGCTTACCCGCTCGCCCATGACCTGCTGCCAGTTGAGTTCGCGGCACGACGGGAAAAGGAGGGGGCCTGGCTGGTGATTCCAAGTGGCCCTTAGCTGGACGTGCACCAGGCATAGGCCCTGGACCCACCGTAGCCCGCGCAGAAAGTCCAAGGACAGCTGCAGCCCACCCCCCTCCACTCCTGCTACGTACGCGTGCGCTAGTACCGCGGCGGTAGTCGCTGATGCGCACGAGACGTCGCACAGCTCCCTACATCCCCGCACAGTCAGAATCCCACTCCCCTGAGGCTGTGCCACTGTCTGTGGACTCTGCCGGTCACTGGGGGGGTCCAACCTGATACTATACACAGCGTCACTATCGATCACAGACAAGTGCATTCCCTGCACGGCGGGTACGACCAGGCCCAAGTGACGCTGCGAATGGCTAACCTGTACCCACTCAAGCCGTACACAGGATGGCGGAAAAGAGAGTTCGGTGTGCGACGGCAGCAGTCGGACACACTCCAAACGCAGTTCCTTAATGATAAGCAGTGCCTGCAGAAAGGCGAGGGGCACCTTGATCGGCCGCCACGGCAGTCCCGTTAGGTTCACCTTCTCGAAGCCCGCGGCGGCCTGCCTGCCGTGTCTACTCGCCAGGTAGGTCTCGATCTCTCTACCGCGTTCCTCAACCTGGTCGTGTGTTCCATTGGTTTCTGTGGCTAGTGCGCAAAAAAGCACCTTTCTCCCCTCGGAAACGAAGGAGGGTGGTACGCCCCTGTTGGACGCAGGGGACGAATTGGACCAGAATGGAGGCAATATCATGTTGTACGGCATCACCCAGTCATTTAGGTCCGACAAGGGAAGACAGCAAGGGGGAAGAGAGCCAGAGGGCAGAGGGCATGCCCCGTGCGGGTCAAGGGGAAGGGGGGATGCAGCCCCCCCCCGCCCTTTCCCTCCCCTCCCTCGAGGGAAGGGGGACGAGGCTCTGCCTCCGTAGGCCCTCCCCTCCCGCCCTCCCTGGCCCAGCGGTCGGCCCGCGGGCGGGGCAGTGCGGCGAGGGTGTGAGTTGGTGCCGGCACGGCCTAGCGGGGGGAGGGCGCCGCCTGCCTGGCAAAGTCGGCCCCCGGCACCCCCGGGCGCACGAGCCGCGCCCCCGTGCCCAGCCGCCCCCCGTGCTCCGTCCACACCAGGTAGCACAGCCACAGCCACGCCTCCGCCAGCGAATGGCACAGCCAGGCCCGGCGGGGCCCGCGGTCGTACACCGCCCACGTGCCCAGCACGGCCACCACGCACGGCCGCGGCCGCCGCGACGCGGGCGTCGGCTCCGCGCAGGCGCCCGCCCCGGCCGGCGGCTCCGGCTGCCGGGCGGCCTGCGTGAGCTGCGGCGGCAGGAGCACGAGCCCCTGCGCCAGGAGGTCCAGCCCGCAGGCTAGCTTGACCTGGCTGGCTAGGACCGCCAGGTCCAGGTCCTCGCCCAGCCCGGCGGGATCGTACACGTCCTGGGCCGCCCCGCCGCCCTCCTGGTCCTCCAGCGCCCCCGCCCCGTTCAGCCCCGCCAGCTTGCGGGCGCCCGCCAGCCGCTGCCCCGGCGCAGCCAGCTTTTGGAACACGACGCTGTCCTTGATCTGCGCGGCCGGCTGCTCGCAGAAGATGGTCCGGAAGTGTAGCGCCAGGCAGCCGGGCAGGTCCCGGGCGCAGCTCACCTCCCGCACGGCCCGCAGTACCTGGTCCGTGCACGCTTCCCCGGGCCGCGGGCCCCCCCACTGCACGCTTCCCCGCGGGCAGGTCCCGGCCCCGCGCCGCGAGCCGGGCCCGCACCTCGTCCCAGGGGGGGCCTGCGCCCGCCGCAGGAGCCCGTGCAGCAGCCCCACGTACAGCTGCCAATGGGTCAGGCTCTCCACGGCGGGCGACAGGTCTGCCAGGCCGCGGCCCGCGTCGCTGCAGGTCGCCAGGCACGCGCAGGCAGCCCAGAAGGCACCCTCGAAGCCGGACCAGGCCCGCTGCTCTACCCACTCACCGAACCACGCGCGCAGGCCGTCGGCCTCGGCCCGGGTGCCCCGCCGCAGCCCCGTCAGGACCTCCACCAGCTGCCGCCTGGCGCGCAGCAGCTCGGCGGCCGGCAGCCCCGCGCCGCCGGCCGGGAGGTCCCCGGCCTGTGGCTCGCTGGTGCACGTCAGCAGGGACAGGCTGCCCTGCCACGCCGCTAGCTCCTCCAGGGCGGCCTCTAGCTGCCGCGGCGCCCCGGCGGCCGGGGGCAGGCTGCCGAACGGGCGGCCGCCCCAGCGCTGCTCGTACAGCACGGCCGCGCTCAGCCCCCAGGCACACATCTGCCACAGGCCCACCGTCCGGACCGGGGGTACGTGGGCCGGGCTCGCCACCGCGCTCAGGCGCACCGGCGGGTGCCCCAACGCGTAGTGGCCGGGGTAGTGGCGGGCCAGCGCTGTCCACAGCACGCGCACGTCGGCCGGCCCCGGTGGTCGGGCCGCCCCGGCGGACGGCCCGCACACACAGGCGCGCAGGGCGGAACTGGCGAGTGTCATCAGCGCATCCAGTTCCGCCGGAGCCAACTCGGCCCCGGCCTCCGGGAGTTCCGCGAACGCCCACAGCCCTGCCCTTTCTGTGCGGGGGGGGGTGGGGGGGGGACCCCCCCTGCCCCCCGTGGGGGACCCCCCCCTGCCCCCGAGGGGGGGGGCACCCCCTCCCTCCCCTCCCCAGGGGAGGGGAGGGGCCGGCAGAGGAGAGTGAGGAGGGGAGGGGACCCCCCCGGGGGCACCCACCCTCCGGGTGGGGGTAGGGGGGGGCAGAGGGGGGATACCCCCCCGGGGCACCCCCCCCCAGGGGCACCCACCCCCGGGGGGGGCAGGGGGGGGCACCCCCCCGGGGCACACCCTCCCCCTGGCTACAGTAACGAAGATGACTTCCCCGAACCCCGCCCCGTCCGAGGACACCAACGAGCCGTACCTGGAGAGTAAACAGGCGTCGTCCTCCTCTTCAGCGACCCCTTTCTACCTGAACAATCAGACCAACAGCGCCCGGCCCGGTGCCCGCACCACCACTGGCGGCCCCAAGATCGGGTGGCTGAAGGAAGAGCTGCGCCGCGCCTACCGCGACAGGGGGGACCTGCTGGCGGGGCAGTACCTAGACTTTGTCGAGGGGCTCACACTGGTCGCGCCCGCCCGGTCGAGGCAGGCTACGCACGCCACCCTGGCTTCCAACTGGTGGTACCACCAGACACGCGAGCAGGCGCTCGGGCCAGGCAGGCCCCTGAGCTTGTGGGCCTTCTTTGCGTGCCAGCCGGGTTTCTACAGCTGTTGGGACGCGATGGATCCCGTGCTGCGCAACGCCGTGCGGCAGAGCGAACGGGATGTGCAGGATGTGCGCACCACCACGACCCCCCGGCTGCTGCGCTTCCCGCTACTGCTGTGGTTCGAGGAAGCCAAGAGCAGGTTCCAGGCACTGGTTTTGTACCGCCTGTACTGCACCTCGTCCGCGGTCGCGCTCACTGGCCAGCTGTACCGGCAGGTCACCGCTGAATTAGCCAGGCAGCGCCAGGTAGCGCTGGACTGGTTCGCGGAGTGCGTCCTGGCGACCGCCCGGGCGCCTGCCCCAGACACCACGACGGCCCCGGCCGAGGAGGCAATCGTCTACGACGACGACCTCGACTTTTTCCCCGCGCCCGGCCAGAGGGTCTTCGTCTGCCTGCGCGCCTTCTCCCGGCGGTACACGTACGCGCTGACGTTCGGCCCGTACCCGGCCGGTCCCACCCTGGCGACGCCGGCGTAGCTGGCCTCCACCCCCCGGGCCGGCCGGGGGAGGAAGGAGGGGCGGGGGGGGGCGCCATTCGTTCCTCCCCCCGTCCGCCATTCGTCCGGGCCCGCCCGGGGTGCGCCCACGGGGCGCGGGAGAGGGGGGGGGAGGAGGGAGTGGCGCCGGCCGGCGCCCGTCGGTGGCGTGTACCACCCTGCAAAACGCAGGGCGGCACCCCGACCTAGGACATGGACGGCACGGGCTGGACGTACGACGGCGAGGGCGCGCTGGACTATGACTGCGGGGAAGTGACTATTTCGTGCTTAGCACAGGCCAAGGCCGACCGGGACACGGGGGGCTTGCACCGGGGCCAGATCTACCCCGGGGACCACAAGATTCAGCTGCGCCCCTGTGACCTGGCAATCGCCAAGGCCGACGACCTGCTGGACCTGGTAGGCGAGCTACCGCTCGTCACTAACTGCGCCACCCACTGGGAGATCCACGAGCCGCTCCGGCTGCACCCGGGGAAGGCGGCTGAGGACAGGGAAAGACCCCTGGAGTGGCGGGTGCTGGGCGTCTGCGGGGAGGACAGCGAGCCGGGGGGGCGCCCGGGCAAGCCGCTGCGCTTGCAGGTGCTGGGGGGCACGGACCTGCACCTGCCCCAGCTGGGCTCTGCCCCGCAGGCGCACTGGGCACACCGCAACATGTACCTGCACGCACACCTGCCCTCTCGCCAGCAGCTGGCCGACCGCAAGGACGCTCCCGGGGAGCCCTCGCGCGTGCTGGTTACGCCCGACTACTTGGTCGCGGCGGCCGACCGGCTGCGGCTGGGGTACCTCGGCTCGCAGGCCGCCGGGGCGCTCCGGGCCCCGGACGACGCGGCGGTCTTCCGGGCCCGGCTGCAGGGCTGGCGCCGGACCGATCCGCACTGGCAGGACCTGCGCGGTGACCCCCCCGCTCAGCTCGCGGCGCGCGCGGCGGCCCTCTTGGGCCTGGTGCAAGCGGCGGCCGCCGATTACTTGGAGCTGGCGGCCGAGCACGAGGCGCGCAACCAGTTCGTCGGCCGGTGCATCCGGGCGGCGCCCCTGGGCGAAAAGACTAGGGTCCTCCTGACGTAGGGTAGTGCCGGTCGCGGCGGGACAGGGAAGGGGCCGCCCCTTTCCCCCCCGGAGTGGAGGTCGCGGCGTGTGGGTCTAGCAGTTTTATTCCTGGAGGCAATAAACATCAATATAATTATCGGGCCTTGAACCGGGCCCCCGAACTTTCGCGGGTGCTTTAGTAGTCGTGCCGGCTAGGGGCGTGGGAGTAAGAGTTGTACACAGTCGCACAACGCTAGGCCGGCCAGCTGCGTGGGTAGCCGCGCCTCGGTCCGGAGACCACCCAGCACCTCGGCCGCCCACCGCAAACAGTCGTGGTAGGCTAGGTAGCTAGCATCCCCCTGGGGGCCAAACAGGCTGGCGGAGTCTGCCGAGACCCTATTTGCTCGGAACTCCGCCTGTAGCACAGCTTGGTCGGGGAACGACGCCTTGTGTCCGCTGGCTACCTGGCTAACATACTGCTGGGCCAGCGGGCTGAGCAGGTTGCGCCGGGCCTGGCTCACGTGCGGGGAACACAAGGGGAGCAAAGACAGCCGCCGCTCTCGCCACCGGCGCTCCCTCTCAGGGAAGCCCCCGTGGTCGGCCCGGTAGTTGTCCTCGGTGACGGTCAGGAGGGACATCCACTCCGGCGGCTGCTCCAGGTATTGCACGAGCAGGACTCGGCGCCGGTCTGCGCGGGCCGGGGCGGCGGCCAGCACCCGGTAGTGACGTAGTGGCTGGGACGGCGAGGAGGCCACGGGGCAGTACAGCGCACAGGCCAGTACGGCATTGGCTACTACCCCCTCGTCGTCTAGCGCGAGTTTGTGCCGCAGGCAGTGCTGCAGCAGGGACTGGAGCGCCCCCCCCTCCTCCTCAGCGGGCGGTGGCTCAGCGGTCCACGCTTCCGCCGACTGGCACGCCCGCCGGTAGGTTGCGTAGCGCGCCGGGTCATTGGCAAAGACAGTTCTGAACAGGCCCGGATGCAGGCCGCGGAACACTTCGGCGGAGCTGTCCTGGATCACGTAGCGCGCGTCCACGACTTCAGGGAGTTGTAGCTGGTAGGGATGAGGATAAGCGGCAGCGGATGCGTACAGCTCGCCCAGCTGCTGCTGCAGCTCCACCCGGTGTGCGTCGAGGTTGAGCAAGACATGGGGGGGAGCTGTGCCGGCCGGGGAGCGCAGCACGAGGTGCGCCACGTGCAGGGCCGGGTAGATGCCCCCCAGCGCGTACTGGCCCCCGAACTTAGTCACTGCCTCACGTACCAGGACCGCGCGCAGCGGCGGCTCGAGGGGCGGCGAGGGCGACCCCGTGCGGGCGGCGGTGGCTCCGCGCCACTGTTGGTAGTAGTCGCCAGGAGGGCTGCCCCGCTGGCTCCGGCCCATGTGCGCACCCTCTTCTCCCCCCTCGTCCTGCCCCCCGTAAGAGGGCGGCTCCCCGTCGTCGCCGTCCTCCTCCCCGTCAGCGGGGGGCACCCCCTCCGCCCGATTAGGTCCCATTGCGCTCGAAGACGGTAAGGCCCCTGTCAGCAGCGTCAGGAAGTCCTCCCCGGGCAGGAACGCCGACATCTCTCCCTCCGGCTTGGCCGCTTCATCCGCGACCGCTGCCGCGAAATCCGCTGGCCCGTCACGGATGAGAGATAGTATGGTAGCACTGCTGCACGCCATGGTCTGCTCCAGCGCCCAGGCCGTGATCAGTGCGCCCAGCCGCTTGACGTCGTCACTCGGGAGCGATCCGCCCGTAGCCTGCTGCTGCTGGCGCATCTCCTTGAGCTCCTTGTCGACCCCGTCGTATTCCCGCTTCCAAGCAGTCCCCAGATTGTTCGCGGTGGTAGGGCCCGCCACGAACAGCTTAGCCACCTCTCGGTGTATGCCTTGGCCTGGCGCAGAAGTCGGCTCGCTCTGGTTTGCCTGCGTGGGGTGAAGGAGGTTATGCGCGATAGACACTAGGTCATAATAAAGGATTGCCGAGGCCAGTGCGTCGGGGATGATCTGCGCGTAGGAAACTACTCCTGACCCCCGGCAGACAATCCTGTCGTCGGCGTTCGTGTAATCTTGGATAGAACACAGGGGCTGTCCGCCGTCCTCCTCATTGGTTTCCTCCGCCGAAGAAGTATAATCGTCTTCTTCGCTGCCCTTTTCGTCCTCGTCCTGCTCGTTGCCTGCCTCTGCTTCTTCATCTTCCTCTTCCTCTTGGTCATCTTCTGCTGCGCCACCGTTTTCTGCCCCGGCGCCCCCATCTACCGAGTCCAACGGGGAGTAGTGTGCGGCCCCTTCTCTGCAATCGACATCAAGCAGCCTCCAGCCCCGACTTGTACTGTCCCCCACAGGCTCGTCTTGCACTGCAGGCGGCGGTCCGCCGCTTGCGTGCCATAGGAGATAGTGGCTGTTGGTCAAAGCTAGTGAGTCTGGCAGTGGGTTTTCCATTTGCCACCTGTGCTGCAGCTGAAGCCAAGTACTTGTGTTGACGACCGCCCGCGCAAACTTGCTCCAGGCTTCTAGCAGGTATGGCCTGCAGAGTTTCAGGCCATTGCAAAGCTTAACTCTGGCCACCATCGTACTATCTTGAAGGGCCTGGACGATGGGATACTGCATGGTCAGCATTTTCAGCTCGTCAGTGAGCTCGAAGACTGGTTGATTCGGGCCTAAGCGTTCACGGCAGCTGCCCCCCGCGATGGCCCGCAGCAGAGCCAGCGTCAGGCGTAATACCTGCTGCTGCATCTCTACCCCTGGATCCACGCGGGGGGGCGCGGGCTCTCGGGGCACACTCCCCCGGGAAGGGGGTCTTCGCCCCTCTTTATC
Source organism: Paulinella micropora (assembly GCA_019918135.1). Lineage (NCBI taxonomy): Eukaryota > Cercozoa > Imbricatea > Euglyphida > Paulinellidae > Paulinella > Paulinella micropora. The sequence goes on along the minus strand of WBZZ01006975.1, from coordinate 68,728 downwards.
ACCGTTGGACCCGGCTAACGACGCCGGCCGGGAGGCCTTTGGTACAGCCCGTGGGTCCCCCGGCGCACTGCTGGAGGTGGAGACTCCCAGCAGGAGGGTGGACTGTCCTGCGCCTGGCGTCGGCCTGAACCTACTATCGGCCGGTGGGCGGGGGAGGACAGCCTTTTGTGCAACCTGTAGGTCTCCTGACGCACTGCCCAAGGTGGCGACCTGCTGGGAGAGGGTGGACTGTCCTGCGCCTGGTGTCGGCCTTAACCTACCACCGCCGGCCGGTAAGCCGGAGGAGGCAACTGGTTGGGGGGCTCGGGCGGCCATACTTGGGGCCCACGGCGCCTTGGCCCCCTCCCCTGGCCCCCCCCCCCTCTCCGCCTACACGGGCGGCCCCAAGGCAAGGCGGACCAGCTCGCGCGCCGACAGCCAGCCCAGCAGGTGCTGGTGCAGCCAGCGGGGCAGGCTCTGTGCGAGGTCCCCGGCCTCTGGGCAGACGCTCCTCGCCCCCGCCTCCGGCCCGGCCGTCGCGGCCAAGCACAGCAGCAGGTAACCCCAGACCCACGCCGCCGAAGGGCACGGGCGCAGTTCTTGCAGCAACGCGGCGAAGCGCTGTAGACCCGGCGACGGGCCCGGGGGCAGCCGCTCGTGCCACAGCGCCAGGACCAGACCCCAATCCTTTCGACGGACCAGGCGCCGGGCAGCGACCGGGCGGCTGGCCCGGCCCCGCCCACGCGGACGGCCGGGGCCGGCTGCAGGGGGGCCTGCGCCAGCCAGCGTGGGCCGCGCTGGTGCAGGCGTGAGCCCCCCTGGTGCAGGTCATCGGCGGACGCCTCCAGCCCGTGCGCGGGGGGGGCCTGCCCCGTGAGCGGGCACCAGCCCCCGTGGCGGCCGCACTGCTCCGGGGCGCAGAGGTGTAGGCGGCCGGACGCTGCGCACGCCGCCAGGGCCGACCCGGGCCGCAGGCGCAGCCAATGGCAACTCTGGTCACAGCGGTGGACCACCACGTCCGCCGCGCCCGCCGTGACCGCCTGGCTGCGCCACGCCTCGCTGAGCTGCAGGTCCTCGTCGTGGGGGTCCCAGTGCATCTCAGGCAAGCTGGGCTGGGCAGGAAGAAGGGAGGCGCAGAGGGGGGGGGGGGGGGGCGTGGGGAGGGGGCGTAGGTGGGGAGCGCGGGAAGGGGAGGGGGGAGAAGAAACGGAGAAGGCCGGCGCCCCGCGCCCCTTTGTCTCTTCCTCCCTCCCCCCCCCCTCACTCTTTCCCTCTCCTCCCCCCCTAACGGACGGAGAGGGAAGGGGACTCTCGCCTGGCTCCCTTCCGGGGGGAAGGCGCCCGGGCTTGTGTTTTGTACACAAACACACCGGAACTCGCAAGGCGAGCGTGGCCAATTCAGCACATGCCGTCCAAGAAGAAGGCCGCGGCCCCGCTGACAGAGCAAAAAAAGGCAGACGTCGCGGCGCTACAAGCGGCACTTACAACACTGATACCAAAAAGTGAAAAAAAGAAGAAGACTTACATAGGCCTGGCACGCGATGTCCTCGATCGCCTGATGGGACACGAAACGGTAAAGGACAGCCACGCACTGAAATCCCTTCTAAATTACCTAAGGGACAAGGATGCGGGATTCAAAAATCCACTGCGACTATCGACAGAGGATTACAAACTCATCACCGGCGTGGGTACTTCGCAAGAAAGGGCGGTGGTCAGAAGATTGGTGTGCCCGCCGGACGCTGACCCCGAAGAGAAAGAAGCTGCCGCTGGGAGCGAAGACGAAGACGAGGAAGAAAAAGAGGAAGAGGAAGACGCTGCCAGGGGGGCCGCCGGCCCCCCCCCCCGGCTTAGAAGACGACGAAGAAGACGACGAAGAAGACGACGAAGAAGTTCCAATCGCGCCAGTTCCAGTGTCCGAGCCCGGTGTCGAGAAAGACGAAGTCAAGCTCCTCCAGAGGGCCTTGACTAAACTCGTGCAGGATGGAACGATCAAAGAAGCCCCTGCAAAATTGAAGACAGTTTTCGAATACTCCCCTAAAGATGCAGCCAAGAAGAAGGCGGTGGAGTCTCTGCGGTGGCTGCTGCGGACCTGGCTGCAGCAAGGTGCCGTCGGACTACTTCAGCTCTCGGATGAAGCCACGGCCCAACAGAGGCTGGTGGCCGGGACGAACCTAGGAAAAGTGATTGGCTTGCTGCAGAGTGAGCAGCCAGAAGGCAAAGCACGACGAGCCACACCTGCAGCCTCCCCACCGAACACTAGGGTCACCCGAAGTAGAACGACGCGGCCCAATCCCAAGCCGGTCGCGACCAATCCCTCGCGGGCTGCTGCCAATCCCAAGCCGGAAGGCAAAGCACGACGACCCACACATGCAGCCCTCTCACCGGACACTGGGGCCACCCGGAGTAAAACGACGACGCGGGCCAATCCCTCGACAGAGACCAGTTCGGAGGTGACCAATCCCTCGGGGGGAGTCAATCCCTTGGCGGCGGTGACCAGTCTCTCGACGGAGACCAATCCCTCGGGGGAGTCAATCCCTTGGCGGCGGTGACCAGTCTCTCGACGGAGACCAATCCCTCGGGGGGAGTCAATCCCTTGGCGGCGGTGACCAGTCTCTCGACGGAGACCAATCCCTCGGGGAAGGAGGTCAATCCCTTGGTGGCGGCGACCAGTTCGGGGGTGACCAATCCCTCGGGGAAGGAGGTCAATCCCTTGGCGGCGGCGACCAGTCTCTCGACGGAGACCAATCCCTCGGGGGGAGTCAATCCCTTGGCGGCGGTGACCAGTCTCTCGACGGAGACCAATCCCTCGGGGGGAGTCAATCCCTTGGCGGCGGTGACCAGTCTCTCGACGGAGACCAATCCCTCGAGAACGGCGGCCAATCCCTTGACGAAGACTAAGCCTTTGACGGCGAACGGTACGATGGCGGAGAGCAATCCCTCGGTGACGATGGCCGGCCGCCGGCCGGCGGTTGTGGCGGCAACCGACACAGCGACCGACACAAAGTCGGCGCTGGACTCGGCAGAGGGTTTTGTAGCACAGGCCCGTCAGCTGGGCCAACGACTGCTTGACGTGATCGACAAATGGGACGGAGAACTGAGCTCCGTCTTGGCCCTGCTGAGCATTCCCAAGCTGCCGCAGAAAGGTACAGCCGGGGAAAGGAAGGTGCGGGAACGAGTGTTCGGGAGGCAGGTCGACTTGCCAGGAGCAACAGCTACAGGCGTGCGACTGCGCCCTCTCAGCGAAGGCTGCTTTATGGTACCAACAGGACAGAAGTTGAAGGTATATGAGCTTGCTGGCGCGGGTACACTTGGACATGCTCTGCAGCCTATCTACTGGCTGATTAATGTCTTCACTTTGCTGGCGGAGGCCCAGCGGGGAGAGCTAGTGGCTACACTGACCACTGCTTTAGAGAAACAGCGTGCCGTGGTTCAGACTGTACATTTACTGTCAGACTTAAAGGTTTCGACAAGTTTCTACCCTCCTCTAAGCATCAGTGCTCTGGATAAGGAGACCAAAGATTACACCAAACAACTCATGTACCAGTGCGGCTACTGCAGAGATAGTAAGGATGAGGTCAAAGGGGCACTCGATCAAACACGCTGGAACGAGTACCTGTACACGCTGCGGTCGACGATAGAAAAGTTGAAGCCAAAGCCAAACCCCAAGAAAACAAAAAATGCCACTGAGAAAGCAAAAAATGCCACTGAGTGGAAAAAAGTTTGGAAAAAAGCCAAGTCCAATCTGCTGGATTCACTGCTGCCTAGCCCGATTATGCCTGTCGTGAAGGCCAAGGCAGCTGCCCTGAATGCGGCGGAGCAGGAGACAGAACGTCAGCGGAAGGTGGAGGCCGAGCGAGAGGAGGCGGCGCGGGCCTGGCGAACGGAGGAGGAAGAGCAGAAGCGCAGAGACCAGGAGGCGGCGGCGGCGCGGGCCCGGCGAACGGAGGAGGAAGAGCAGAAGCGCAGAGAGCAGGAGGCGGCGGCGGCGCGGGCCCGGCGAACGGAGGAGGAAGAGCAGAAGCGCAGAGAGCAGGAGGCGGCGGCGGCGCGGGCCCGGCGAACGGAGGAGGAAGAGCAGAAGCGCAGAGAGCAGGAGGCGGCGGCGGCGCGGGCCCGGCGAACGGAGGAGGAAGAGCAGAAGCGCAAAGAGCAGGAGGCGGCGGCGGCGCGGGCCCGGCGAACGGAGGAGGAAGAGCAGAAGCGCAAAGAGCAGGAGGAGGCGGCGGCGCGGGCCCGGCGAACGGAGGAGGAAGAGCAGAAGCGCAAAGAGCAGGAGGCGGCGGCGGCGCGGGCCCGGCGAACGGATGAGGCGCGGCGGCGGGCGGGGGCCAGGCGAGTGCATGACGGGGACGCCGAGCTACCGCCGCAGGAGGTGCATGACGGGGACGCCGAGCTACCGCCGGAGGAGGTGCGTGACGGGGACGCCGAGCTACCGCCGCAGGAGGTGCAAGACGGGGACGCCGAGCTACCGCCGGAGGAGGTGCGTGACGGGGACGCCGAGCTACCGCCGGAGGAGGATCTACCGCCGCAGGAGGTGCATGACAGGGGCGTCGAGCAGGAAGACGGGCTACCGCCGGAGGTGCGTGACGGGGACGCCAAGCAACCGACGGAACCGACGGAGGGGGCGGTCGAGCGAATGGCGGAGTTGAGGTGCACGCGCCTGGGGGAGGAAGCGGCCAGGAGATTGGCGGAGGAGGCGAAAAAGCAACTGCAGGAGGCGAAAAGGCAGCTGGTGGAGGCGCAGGCAGAGGAGGTGGCGCGGCAGCTGAAGCAGCGGCTGGCCGAGCTGCAGCAGGAGGAGCGCAAGCGGCGGGAGGAGGAGAAGGCGCGGGAGCAGCCTGACCAGGACCAGGCGCGGGCACGCCGGAGCCTACGTTACCCCCGTCCCTTAACCGACCCACGCCCGGACCGCGCGGACCTAGTCTCGTACTGCCATGCCCACGTCTGTGTTGCCGCGGGCTTTAGGGCCGACTGGGAATTCGTGCGGTGGCTGGGCGGACAGCGCGAGAAACTCCGCCAAGGGATCCACTCTTTGCTGTGGCTGGGCTCGGCGGGTGGTGAGCGTTCCCTCTGGTGGGGGCAGCTGGGCGACGCGCTCAGGCACAAGTTCCTGCGCCTGGCGCGGTACGGCTCGCCCGCTCCCCTGGACGTGGACCTCTTGTGGGGGGGGCTGGTCGCGCTGGCCTGTCTGCTGCGGCCCTCTGAGGTAGTGCTCGCGATCCGCGCGGCGCTGCCCTGGTGGAAAGCCTCGGCTGCGGAAGCCGAGCGCCAGCTACTGTGTAAGACTGGGGGAGCGAAGGCGGAGGAGGCAGACACAGAGCGCTTAGGAAGCAGAGAGGAGGGCACTGCAACGGCGGAGCGCTCGGCGGGCGGAGGGGCACGCACGACAGCAGCAGGGCGCCCACCCAGCAGAGATGTGGACACGGCAGGCGGACGGGCAGGCACGACAACCACGGAGACTGCCTCTCCCCCTGCTAGCACAGTGGAGGAGGAGGCTAAGCGCGGGGTCAACGCAGTAGAAGGTTGGCAGCGGCGAGATCGCTCGCGGGGGATCGTCAACCTGCCTGCAGCCCGTGAGCTCTTCCAGCGTGAGTGGAAGGCCCGTGGTCGGCCCCTGCGCCGCGAACCGCCAGTCACTGAGAACATCTTTAGACGGTACTTTCAGGATAGCCCGGTCAGCTGGGAGACTGGGCTACTGAGCGAGTCGTTGTACTCTGAACGCGAGACAGAAGGCAGGGCCCGCCGGCAGAAAAAAGAAGGTGCGGACGATGACTACGAGAGAGATACGGACGGTGACCCGGAGGAAGAAGAATCCCGATCGACGATGGAGACTTTGGGCGGCGGGCTCCGAGGTGGGTCCGGGTCGGTTCAGACGGTAGGTACATATTCAGGAACGAATGCGTTTCTCCCTAGCTTCATGAAGGTGGCAACCGCTCTCTGATCCAGTAGATGGTTGAAGGTGGGGCCCGGTTTTCCTTGACCGCTTCCTCACTCCACACCTAGAACAACGGTGGCACTCCCCCCGTCCGCCGCTCTCTTTCTCTTCCGGTGTGTGTTCCGTCCGCGCCAGGGGGTCTGTAAATGGACCCCTGGTAGTAGTAGTAGTAGTAGTAGTAGTAGTCGTCGTCGTAGCGCGGTGAGCGCGGGCCTGCTGTCTGATTTTAATTAAAAGCCCACTGACTCGGCTGGTGATTTTAATTAAAGCGTACTGACTCGGCTGGTGCAGGGGGGGGGGGGGGGGCGGTGCTTAGGCGTCAGGCTCGGCCGGGGCCGCGAGCAGTGGCACGCGATCGGCCTGCAGGACCTGCCGCTGGTGCCTGACTAGCACCGTGGCGGCCGCAGTGGCGCTGTGGTCGGCCGCGACCACGACGCGCAGCGGCAGCGGTGCCAACAGCAGCGCCCACTCTCTCTCGTCAATGAGCCACGCGCGGAGCGACTTGTACCGGGCGGACGTGGCGCGCCGGAACCGGAGGTCCCTGACCGAGCAGTCGGAGCCGGCTGGCTGTTGCTTGTGTTCGCCGTCCAGCGCAAAGTGGTACGCGACCGCGGGCGCCGGCGGCCGCTGCGAGTGGCTGGCTACGCTCAGGCTGTAGTCGAGCAGCCCGGGGGAAGCAGGCCGGCCCGGCGGCACACTGTCCCCCTCCTCACGCGCGCACAACGAGTCCAGCAGCGCGACCACCTCGTGCGCCCGATCCGGGCGGACGGAGGTATTGGGCAGCACGGCCCAGTGGCGTTCGGCCGCGGGGCGTTCCGGCCCCCCCGGGGGGGCCCTTTCTAGGCACAGCATGACTTGTCCGCCCGCCGGCAGGTCTACGGACCAGCCCTTGAGCAGCCACACGGGCTCGGCTTCGGCCTGGCGGCCCGGCGGCCCGTGTTCGGTTACCATCCCGGGGACGCTGGTCGGCGAACGGTTGGGGGAAAAAGGACCCCCCTCCCCACGCACAGGGCTGGGGAGGGGAGGGCACCCCCTCCCTCCCCCCTCTGCCTGGTCTGGGGGGGGCACCCCCTTCCTCCCCCCCGCGGTGGCAGGAAAGATCCGGCCTGGGGGTCTGGGGGAGGGGGGCACCCCCTTCTCTGCCACCCCAAGGGGGGAGGGGGGGGGTGCCCCTCCCCCCGGCCACCCCGGCCACCCCAAGGGGGGGGGAGGGGGGGTGCCCCCCCCCGGCACCACGTGGCCGCGGACGCTGGGCTCCCCCGCCGCGCCGCCAAAGAAGGCGGTGTCCTCGTCGTCGAGGCAAACGAGGCCCCGCAGCCCGGCGAGCGCCCGCTGCAGGCCGGCCAGCAGCGTGCCGCCGGTGCTCTCGTCGGGGTTGAACAGGTGCGGCGCGCTGTTGCGCACGGGCACGAAGCAGACCTCATAGCCAGGCGTGTGGAGCAGCGCCAAGTGCGCCCGCCGGGGCGCCGGCCGCCGCGTAGCGGCGCGGGGCACGAACCACACCTCCCGCTGGCGGGAGCCCACCCCGAGCAGCAGGGGCAGGAAGAGGCGGCCGGGGGGGCCCTGCCGAACGCCGAGCGCCTGGCACTTCCTAGCGCAGCGACCGCGCACCGCCGGGCACAGCGCCACGGGCAGGCTATTGATGGCGGTCTGGACCAGGTCGCACCAGGCCCGCGGCGGGTGCGCGCAGCCGGCCGCGCACCACGCCTGCTGCAGCTCGGTCAGGACCACGAGCCACAGCTTCCGGGTACGCAGGTCCAGGCCCAGCCGCAGCAGCAGCTGTTGGAAACGGCGCACGGCGGGCAGCGCGGCCTGCAGGGCCAGGAGGGCCGCGGCCGACCCCACCGAGGCACAGGCCGACATGGCCACCGCCGCGCGCAGCAGCAGGAACAGCTCCGAGCACGCGAGCCACAGGTCGGTCGTCCGCTGCAGCTGGCCGTCCTCTGCCCGGGGCAGCAGGTGCCCGCCCTCCGCCAGCGAGGAGCCGCGCAGCCGTGGACCGACGCGCGTGGCCTGGCCGAGCGGCCGGCCGGCCGCCAGGGTCAGGCCCTTCCAGTGCTGCGCCAGGAAAAAGTCACAAGCCAGCTGGCTGGCGGCCGCACACGCCGCCGTCGGCCCCCCCCGGGGGCGGCCTCCCACAACCAGCCGGGCACCCCGAACTGCAGGTCGGCCTGTGGACCACTGGCCGCGGGCTCCGGCCCGCGGACCCCGGCCGCCGGGGGCTGCTGCGCCCGGAGCCAGGCCTGCGCGCGCCTCTTCACCACCTCCCAGGGCTGCAGGTGGGCGTTGACGGCCGCGCACACCCCGGCGGCGCCGGGCGGCGCGGGCGCCCCGTCGTCGGTGTCGAGCAGGGCGAACTCCAGGTCGGCCTCGCGCCGGTAGGCCGGCCTCACCAGCGCTAGCAGGGCGGCCAACAGCTCCTGCGCGTCGCACAGGCCACGGGCCACGGCCTCGGGCCCCTCTGGCCAAGGAGGGCGGTAGCCGCGGCACACTGGCTCCAGCGCGGCCAGCCGGGCCCCGAAGTCGGCCCCCCAGGCGGGCACAGCTTGGCTCCGGGCCAGGGCCACAAGCGGCAGCGCCGCGGCCAGGGGGCCGGCAGAGGCCGGGCGCTCCAGCTCGTGGCCCAGGGCCAGCAAGGCCCGGGCCAGGCCGGCCGTCGGCGCGCGGCACAAAGCATCGTCATAGACCAGGCGCACGCGCATGTGTCCGTTCTCGAACACATAGGCCGGGGGCTCCGTTCGGTTGGGGCTGGAGCCCCCTGTGCCGGGGCGTCCGGAGTGGAGCCAATCTGCCATCTTGTGGGGCGGGCAGGTGGCGGCGGCGCCCCACGTCATTGGACGACGTTGGGGGTGGGGGACAAGGCTCGGGGTGCGGGCACCGGGGCAGGGGGGGTGGGCCCACTCCCCCCCCGGCGGGGGTGCACGCCCCACCCCCCACGCCCACGCCCTCCCCCGCCTCTTCCCTCCCGTCGGCACTCCCCACGCCGGCCCCCTCTCCGCCCCCGCTCCCCCCCCTCCCGCACACCCGTGTGGTTCCGGCGCCGGCCAGAGGGGGGGGGGCGGTCTGTCTCCGGACGTGTACGGCCTGCGGCGGCTCTCCCTCAACCTGTCGCCAGGGAGAGGGAACCTCCAGCGCCAACAGACTTCTTGCCCGCCCGCCAGAGGAGGCAAGCAAGAAGGACGGACAGAAAAGGAATTTAACTAATAAAAAGCTGTGGCGCGCTTTTTTGTGCTGGTTCGCCTTTTTCTAGTCTGTGTCGTCGCGCAGGACCCAAACCGGCGGCCTGCCTGTGCCTGGGGTGTAGGTGAGGGAAGGCATCGCGGCTGCCTCGTCGTCTGTCAGCCACGCAGGCAGCCCCCCGCCCAGCAGCGGGTTCTGCACGCGCTCAACAGAGGGGTTGCACCCTAGCTTGCGTGCCAGGCCCTCGCACACCTCGCGAGCGCGAGCACCCGCCGCGCGGGCCGCCACCGCCGCCGCCGCCGCGCGACGCTGTGCGGCGGCCTGTTGCTCCTGCTCAGCTGCTAGGCGCTTCTGCTCCCGCGTGATCTGCTCGGCCCGGCGCCTTTGCTCCTCGGCCTGGCGCCTTTGCTCCTCGGCCTGGCGCTGTTCTTCGGCCCTCAGCCGTTCCCTTGCAGCTGATTCCGCCTTGCGCTCATTGTCTCTGGCTAGGTCTTCCCGGAGCCGTTGCTGCCTGCGCCGCTGTTCCTCTTCCCAGGCTCGCCCTTGCTCTTGGCAGGGAGGGCAGAGCTCCACTTGAGCCCAGTTCTTGACATCGGTGGCTCGATAGCCACCTGCCGCGACCTTGGATGGGGGCTTCGAAAAATCGACCTCGAGGCCTACTGCCTGTGGAAACTTGTGGTAGGCGTTCCAATGTGTATCATCCTTGCGGCTAGTCACCAGGACTTCTACAAACGCCACGGGTTTTCTGCGCGAATCCAAGACGGTCACGTCGGGCCTGAGCCTGGCTTCTGCCGGTGTCAGACCCAACTGCTCACCCGCGAGCGAGCCCAACGTCTTTTCTAGCACCACCGTACATTCCCGGAAGCACCGCTCTTGTTTGTTGGAGCAGGCCCTGGCGGAGCGGCACACTGCGTCCGTCCACTCAAAGGTAATTTCAGACAGCTTGGCTTGGATAAAGGCCTTGGCCAAGAGGTGTTTCAGCCCTTCCCCCCCGTGCTCAGCACCGGCGGCGGCCCCCGGCTGCTGTTCCTGCCGGTGCCTAAAGTGCGCGCGCTTGCCGTCGGCGGAGGCGCGCACAGAAATTAAATCCTCTTGGCACTGCGGGCAATAGAGCTTTTGCTTCCATTGTTCTTGGTGGGACTGCGCTTCCTGCGGCGTCACCAGTCGATCGCGCTCAGCTTGTTTCGATTGCTGAAGGGACGCTAGCGGTACCAGCAGCCCCTTGGTCCCGCCCAGCAACTCGGGCGCCTCCTCGGCTAAGAAACGCTGCCAAGCCATCCCTGGCAACACAAGGCGTGCACGACCCGACCTCGCCAGAAGTGTGTCCGTGTGTGTGCCAACGCCCACGCAAGAATTGCCCGTGGGGAGCTGCGGGGGGAGGAGAGGGGGGGAAGAAGGCGCTTTTCCTCCCCCGCGCGTGCCTGGCGCCGGGGCGGGGGTGCACGCCCCACGCCCCACCCCCGACTCCTGCCCCCCCCCCCCCCTCCACCACGCTCCAGCCGGGGGGGGGTCCCGCTAGCCCCCTCCGGGGGGAAGCTTTGCTGTGTGTGCTGTCGCCGACAGCGAAAAATTCTCAAAGCTTTTCATGTCCCTGTCTAACCAGTTGTCTTTCACCTGCGTGCCCCCCAACGCTTGGACCAGTCGTACCAACTATTATAATAACAGTGTCAATTTGGACGTCTATGAGGTTCGCGCACTTCGCCTCGATCCGGATCAACAAAGGTTCCGGTACACAACCGCTTATTCTGCGCTGGAACAAATCTTCTTAGATCTTGAAGAAATCGTCCCGTCTCGTGAAAAGGTAGGATCTTGCCGTTGTGATACGGCGGGGATAATGTCTACGACTGGGCCCTGGTGGAGCCTTACATTTATCGATGACTTTGTTATCCAAGCCTCTGACGGTTGTGGCAACTCGGTAGGTAGCTTCGCAGTACCAGCATTCACGTACGTGAACGGCGTGGAGTCCTATACTAGCGCCAACTACTTCGGGCATGGCTGCTGCCAGCCATCCTGCCTAGGCAGCACGGTCGACTTTCCTCGCTGTTCTAAGGTGCGTATCGTCTGGACAGCGCCGCCTACCGCCCGCGCCGAAGTTTTCATATTTGCCCAAGTAGGAACCTATGCGTCCGTAACAACTTTGGGTCCGCAAACTATTTATCGTAACAGGTATATGACCGATGTCTTAGTTCTGCAGCCGAGACTGTCAGCCAACTACACCTGTTTTGAGAGCGCCAGTCCCTCGCCTTCGCCAAGTCCGGTCGCTGTTAGCCCAACGAGCTCTACAACATCCTCGAACAGCACCAGCCCAACGCGCTCTATCACCTTCTCGAGTAGTGGCAGCCCGACTGGCTCTGTGACACTATCTAGCAGCACCAGCCCGACAGGCTCTCTGACATTATCTGGCAGTACCAGCCCGACTGCCTCTGTGACAGTATCTAGCAGCACCAACCCAACTGCCTCTGCAACAGTATCTGGCAGCATGAGTGAAAGTGGCTCCACGACACTGTCAAGCAGCACCAGCACGACTGGCTCCACGACACTCTCGGGCAGCGCCAGTCCTACAGGCTCCGTGACAGTATCTGGCAGTACCAGCCCGACTGGCAGCACCATGAATACCGATCTGCACTCTTCCACAACAGGGCTAAGCCCTCGGGCGACCCCAGCGTGCATGTCGGCTTGTGTTTCTGCGTGTGTGGCGGCAGCGGACGCGGGCAATTGCAATGGTCGTAGCCCAGCTGTGCAGGCTACCACAGTCCAGCCCAGCTTTGGGGAGCGCCCCAAAGCAGGCATCACGCCGAACAAGGGGTTAGTGGCTAGCACGAGTGTGACAAAAACTGCTGCAGCATCTGACACGGCTGTGGGCACAGTGGCACCGTTACAGAGGCTATGCTTCTATTCATTGCTAGCCATTCCAACATGCGCTATTATGCTTCTGTTACCTATTTGTTATCGCTGGTACTACTACCAAAGGAATGCAAGAAGGGACATCGTGTTGTCTTTGGATGTAGATGCTATTGCAAACGAAGAGCAAGCACTAGCACGCCCGCGCCAGACAGCTAGGTTATCCCCGGAACAGGCTGCCGTCGAATTGCGTCGCCTCGGGCTTATCTTACAGACAGTGTCCGAAGTGGAATAAAAAAGGAAGGTGCATTTTCTGGACTATTACAGCTATTCTTAATCAGCCAACAAAGCCACTGTACCCGCCTGGAGCTCTAGCAGCCGGTTGTACCCGCCCCTGTCAAATTCGGTGAAAAAAGAAAGATTTAACGGGTTGCCCGCTTGCTTTGACTGTGAGTTTGCGGACGATTCGTTTTTCTTTTGGCAATGTTCTCAAAAGTCTCCCCACTTTTTGACGGGGATGGATAAATTTCCTTGGTTTTGCGGTCGGTAACAAGGAGCAGCCGGTGGCACCAGCCACCAGAGCAGCGATGTTGGACAGAAGAAAGCCTGGGCGGGGCATGCACAATGCTGGGAGGCGGGGAGAGAAATGGGAGAAGGGAGAAGGGAGGGGGGAGAGGGGAGAGGAGGGCAGAAAAAAAGGAGGGGAGGCCAAAGTATGCGGCCAAACGAGGATAGCCCCCCCCCTCCCGGAGGTTTCCGACGGCCGGTGCTACCGGCTGCTTTTTGGGGTACCGACCACAAAAGCAAGGGAATTTCCCGCGTTAACTACAAAATAAAATCTGTGACGCGTAAGTGTCCCGGCAGTGAGAACCGCGCTGGTGGATCCAAGCCCGCCCGTACCCCTAGGCACACAGAGGTTAGCCTCTCCTATCCCCCTTGGCACACAATGGCTAGCATTTCCCCCCCTACCTAGGCGCAAGTGGTTAGCCTTGCTCCCCCCCCACCTAGGCACACAGCGGTTAGCCTCCCCCCCCCCATTTGGGTAATGGGAGAGGCGATATTCCCCCCCTCCACTTGGGTGATAGGGAGGCGCCTTTACCCCCCCCCCCCCAATTGGAAAGAGGCGCCCCCCCCTCCACCCCCCACCCAGGCACACAGAAGTGTGCCTCCCCCCCCCCACCCAGGCACACAGAAGTGTGCCTCCCCCCCCCCCCACCCAGGCACACAGAAGTGTGCCTCCCCCCCCCCCAAATGCATAGAGGTGTGCCTCTCTCCCCCCTGCCTCCCCCCAAGGCAGAGGTGTGCCCCACCCCCGTGACACTGAGAGTGACGAATGGCCCGCGGTGGCACGGAGCAACCGGGATCTTTCAAGCCGGTGGCTATATTCGTTTGGCAGGGTAGCCTTGTTGCCTTTTGCTTCTTCCCCCTCCCTTTCCCCCTCTTCCTTCTCCCTTCTCCGTCCCCACGGCCGTACATTGTGCCGCCTCCCCCACGCTTTCTTGTGCCGCCTTGTTGGTAATCTCTCTTCTCCGTCCACTATCGGACGTACTGCCAGAACCACAGTAGAGCCGACAACGAGACATGGACAAGCTGGAAGTGACCAACGTAGCCACCTCGCCGGTCGCCACGGCACCACTGGTCTCGGGTGGTAGTGGAGATCCAGTGCACGTCTTTGACGAAAACGAGTTGCTCATGGCACTTTCACCAGGCGATTTCACCAACGTCCGGCGCAGTCAGGACGGTTTCCTATGCATTTCCGATGCCATTTGCGCCTTTACGGACTGTTCGGAAACTTCAGCCAGAAAGAAGTGGTCGCAGGTGGCACTAAAGCTTGGGAAGTCTGGGCGATCCAACATCACCAAAGAAAAGAGTGGTCAGGAGTGCCACCAGGGGAATACGTTCGGTTTTCCTGTGAAGTTATTCGCGTTTCCACGGCAAGCCGCGCGGACCGACGAACGCGAGGTGGCACTGGCGCAGGAGGTCAAGGAGGGCGAGCGCCGGGCTACGCCTTGCACGACCTTCAAGGGCCTGTTGACAATTTTGAGTCACTTGGAGCACCCCCGCTGCAAGAAGCTACGCGAAGAAATGGCCCGGATCGCGACGCGAGCTGCGGCGGGCGACGAGGCGCTGGAACAGGCCCTGCCTGTGCGTCGACAAGAACTGTCACAGGAGCTACGTGAGGCGATGCGAGCGGGGCTGGCCGGCTTTGACAAGGGACCGGTAAGCGGGGCTCTGGCACTGCAGACCGTGCTGACCACGCAGCTCCAGAAACTGGTCGAAGCCAAAGAGATGATCATCGCTCAACAGGAAGCCCGGCTGGCGCTGGCGGACCTGGCCTTAAAGCAACAAATGACCATCACACGCTTGAACGACGAAAAGGCGTCAAAACGCCGGAAGCTTTTGATCGGCGCCGTGCCAGTGCTGTTCTCGGCGGAGGAAGAAGACGAGCTACCCGAGAACGAGCTGCGCCCCCCGGGCTCCACCTGCAAGGGGGACCCGCGCTGGTCGCGCCTTATGGCCGAACACGCCAGAACTTTTTTCCGAAAAGCTGGCGAGGTCCCTGACCCTGCACGCCAAGCGAGTACGCGAACGGTACCTGGATGAAGCGGTGCCCACGGGCAACGACAAGGTCGAAATCGACGAGGGTGTTGCGGACAGCGCCAACGAGGAGGCGTTGGCGGCGCTGCGGCAGGCGGTCACGCAGGTGTTGCGCCCCGCGGATCCGGCCATTCTGGATCGCTTCCAGACTCTCAACGGCACTCGGGTCTTCAGCGAGGTTGCACGGATCATGTGCGCGCGGCTGCCCCGCTGCAATCTCAACAGCACTGCTATTCCGCTGGCGCATTGGTTCCTGTACCTGGTCCAGAAGAACGCCTGGGGTCACGGCGAAGATCACGAGCTTGAGAGCGAGCTGGAGGCTACGATGGCAGGCGAGGTCCTCGGCGACGACTTGCACCTGTACACACTGGACGAACCCCACGGACTAGTGCGCGCCGGCACGGCCGAGTTCGAGCTGCGAACTAAAAATTTGGGGCTAGCACGGGCTGGTGACCGGGATGCACAAGCCTTCTTCGAAGCCCGTGGCCTCCCGGCCAAGTATTTGCTGCGCTCAAATTCTTAGTACGCAGCTTAGCCGCGTTGCCTGGGTCTGCGGTTGGTTTGGTTTCTCAATAAAAAAGTTGCCTCAGAAGAATTACAAGAGGCGGAAATGAAGTCCAGCTTTTTTCTTTTAGCAGGAAATCTTGTTTCTTGGCTCGAGCCCTTTTTTGAGGTCCTCCGTACCAAGAATGAATATTTTACCAGATCTCTTTCGTTGGCCCTGAAGCACGCGCCGGTTTCGAGTCTTCCTGCACCAGCCCAAGCTGTTCTTTTGAGTGGCCACAGTAGTAGGAGGTGCAGAATTACTCGGAAGTACAACAATGAAAAAGGAATAGCGACGATAGCAGAGTCGGAGAGAGGGTGCGGCGTCCCTTTTTGCCAGTGGGAAGAATTGTGGAGCAGAGGGGACTGACAAGGCGTGACGCCCACACCCCCTGCCGGAGGGGTGCACCCCCCCCCCCCTTCTCCCTCCCCGCTCCCTTCCCCGCTCCCCCCCCCGCTCCCCCGGGGACGGGGGGGGGGGTTGCCGTGGGTGGGCACTGCCTAGGGGGTGGGGAAGGGGCACAGTAGGCCCCCTCTCTGCCTGCGTGCGTGCACGACAACGCGCGCAGGCGGGGAGGGGGGGGGACAGGCCCTCTCCCGCTCTCGGGGGGGGGGGGGAGGGTAAGTGTCCAGGCAGAACAGTCGCAGGGCGGCCCGCCCCGTGGCGCCCATGTTCACGGACGACCAGTGGTCGTACTGGAGCCAGGCGGGCGGGACGGAACGGTCCGTCAGCCTGCGCGCGTCAGCGCCGCTGCTGGGAGTAGCGAAGCCCAGACTGTACTTGAGCCCGGGTCGGTACGCACACTCGTGTCCTGCTTGGCTGTACACGATCCTGACAAGCCGGCACGCCGGCCTGGTGCAGGGCGTGCGGCTACGGACGGACCACAAAGCGATGACCAAGCAAGCGAGCGGGTTTTTGCAGTATGATTTCACGCGCGGCGTAGTCAGGCTAGACTTCAAATCCGCGTCCCTGCGTGCGCGGCTGGCGCCGCGGTCTCCTGCCCCCCCGACCAAAAGACTGCGCCTGGAAGAGGCAGCCGCTGCCCCGGACCAACCGCGGCGGGTGGTCGCTGGGCCAGGGAGAGCGAGGGACTCTGACGTGGACGACGGCGAGGAGGAGAGCGGCGACGAAGGGGAGGGCGCTGGCACCGCGGAGGAACTCCTGCTGCTCCTGGACGAGGACCCGCGCTGGGGTTACTTAGCCCCGGCCCTGCCACCGGCGCGTGTATGGCGCGACTACGACCCTCTGCAACGCCGGCGCTGGCTGCTGGCGCTGGAGGCAGCGGACCCCCGCCTCTTTTATGAGCCTGCTCTGTGGTCCGGAGATGACCGGGTGGCAGCGGATCTGGGGCTGCGTACCGGTGACTTACAGAGCGCCCCGATGTGTCTGTCCCCCCAGCGCTTCCGGCGGCTGCCCGTAGCAGTGAAGTTACACCTGTACGAGGCCTTGGGCGAGCGAAAGCGCCGGCTGGTGCTGGTGCACTTTTGGCTGTGCAATACCCTGCACGTGCGCAAGAATTCGTGCTTTGAAGTGGACAGGAGCCGGCGGGGCTGGCTAGCGGAGTGTTTGCCCAATATCCAAAGGACGGCTGAGGGCAGGATGAACTACCTGGGCTTTCGCCAGCTGCAGGACAACCTAGAGCCCGATCGACGCCATTTCCCCAGAAGTCCCTGGTGTGGGCTCTTGGCCTGGGATCGCAAGTCGGAGCGTTTTGAACTAGACGAGAAACGGCGAGAGGACGTACAGGAGTGCGTAGCCAGCCTCTGGAACGCGGCCCCCGTGGGGACAGCATCGGCGGCCTCGCCCTGGGTTCGCGTAGGCAGTTCCACCTACGCGCCGCGCTGGTTCTTTAACCAAGAGTCACGCGTCATTGAGAGGCTGCGGCAGGTCTACGACGCCCCGTCCGACACCCCGCCCGACGCCCCGCCCGACGGCCCGGCCGAGAGCCCATCCCCCGCGGCGGACGGCGCCCCCGTCCCGGCCTCGCCCGCCGCGCCGGTGTGCGACGCCGGGGGCTTGTCGGACGAACAGGCCCGGGCCCTGGAGACAGTCACGTCCGCTAGGGTAGGTCTGCTGAGCGGGGCGGCCGGCACGGGCAAGACGACGGTGGCCGGGTGTCTCAAACGCCGGAGCCACCTACCCGTCCTGTTCGTGGCCATGACACGCAACGCGGTCCAGGTAGCGGCCGCTCGGGGCCTAGCCGGGCAGTCGCAGGAGCCGGACCCCCCGTCCTCGGGGGTGGCGGGAGGCCTGGCAGGCCCCGGCCCCCCGGCGCTGTCGTTGCCCGCGCATCGCACACAGGCCTGGCTGCGCGCGCGGGCCGGCCTGGCAGACTCCTCACGCCCGTCGTCGGCGTTAACCGCCGACGAGGGAGGGGGGCGGGGCTCCGGCCCCCAGTACGCTTGCGTGGTAGACGAAGTCTCGCTCATGTCGCCCGCCTTCTTTCTGCAGCTCCTGTTCGCGCTGGACCAGCTGGCCCCGAACTGCCAACGCTGGCTCCTGTTGGGCGACGAGGCCCAGCTGCCACCCCTGGGGTACGGCTGCGTCCAGAGCCTGCTGCGCGACCTGTTCCCGGGCTCGTGCGCCCGGCTGGAGCGCGTCCATCGCGTCGAGGCGGCTACCGACAACTTGTGCGTCGCACAACGCCTGGCGGCGACTCTGCGCTGCCAAGCCCGGACAGCGCCGGCTGCCGAGTGGCTACAGGACTGTGTTGACTACCTGGGGGACTACCAAGAGACCCCCGCCGGGGCCCGGTTCGACGTGTCCACGTGGCAAGGCTGGGCTCCCACCCTGCGGCAGTGGCACGACAGGCACGGGCTCGTGATCGACGACCGCTTCTGGACGCAAGGGCCGCCCCCCTTCCCCAGCTACCAGCTCGTCGTAGTCCGCCAGCAAGAGGCGGCTCTGCTGAACTTGGGCCTAGCGCACCTAGCTGGAGCCACGGCGCTGCCAGCCCGCCCCGGCGTGCCGAGCTCACACCAACCCCCCGCGTACGCACTGTACCCCGGGGCCAAGGTGCGCCTCGAGTGCCGCAAGCTGGGCCGGACCAGCGACCCCCTGCTGTGCGAGTCGTGCCTGGACGCGCTGGCGCTAGTACGCGCTCGCGCAGGCACCGATGGCCCGCCCGACGACGCGGACGGTCCGCCCGCCACGGGCGGCCGGCGCCGCCGCCGCCCGGCAGACGACCGCCGCCCGGCAGACGACGCGTGGCTGCTTCCGCCCGAGCGCCGGACCACCCAGGGCGGGGCGGAAAAGCTGGAGCAGCTCCTGCCGCCTCACTGCCTGCCGAGCCCAGAGGTGCGCTGCCTGGGCTACGTCGTCCGCATCCAAGACGTCACTTACGAAAGACGCGGGTCGTCGCTGGTGCTAGCCGGACAGGAGCCTGTCCAGTCCACCGCCAGCGGGCCGCGGGCCGAGGTCTTAGACCACCGCTGCTGCTGGGCCTGGCGCGTCTTCACGCTGTGGGTCGGCAATGCTGACCCGCCGGCGGGGGAGCAGCGGCCGCCGCGACCCCGCCTGGCCTTCTTCTACTCCAAGAGGCAACACGGCGAGGACGGGCTGAGCTGGGCCTTCGCGCAGACCGACATGTGCGTACAGGGCAACGAGTTCGACCGCGTGTACTTGGTCCTGTCGCCCACTCCGTATTGTCCCCGCAACTACCACCTGGCCAAGATTGTGTACACGGCCCTGTCCCGCTGCCGGGAACGGGGGGAGATCTGGGTGCCCCAGCGCCGTCGCGGCGCCAGGTATCCCGAGCAACGGAGCCTGTTGTGGGACCGGAGCGTCCGGCAATGGAGCCACGACGTACTCTCCATCAAGGCGCTGTGCCAGCCCCCCCCTCGTGGGCCGGAGCACCCCCCCAGCCGGCCGGGCGGAGAGGAAGAAGCGGCTGGTCCTGTCCCGCCTGCTGGCTAGGGCCGGCTCGGGTGGGCGCACGCCACTATTAAAAAAAGACCTATCAGGGCGGTGGAGAACCTAAGACGAGGTGGTCCGGTTTAGGGAGCCGGGCGGGTACCGGGACCGCACTAGCCGGCTGCTTTCCTCCTTTTTCTGTCGCTAGGTGAACGGGTCTCGTGTACGTCTCGTGTACACACGCTCGCCGAGTTTGCCGGCTGCGGCCACAGCCTCTTTACTCAGCAGTCACGTCAGAAGTCTCTGGGCCGCCCTTGGGTTATGTATTAGCGGAGGGGGCAAAGACTTTCCGGGCCGGACAAGACACCCCCTCCCCCGTATCCCGGCCCTGGGAGAGAACGACTGAACGCTGGTGCTGGTTCTTTTTTTACTGATTTGGACTTGTGTCCTCCTGGGAGTGTGGCTCACGGTTCCCCGGCCTGCGCGCTAGCTGTCTGATTTCCCCCGCCGCCTCTGCCACACGCACGCGCGGGCTGGGAGGAGAGGGACGCCCCCCTTTCCCCCGACGCGGGGCGGGCCAGGCCGGTTTAGTTCCTGCTACCGGACGAGCGGGGGGGTGCGGTCCCGACCGGCCCGCTGCTCCGAGAAGTGGAACTTGAGCGCCTGCGCTACCACCTCGTTGCGGGTAGTCTTGGAGTCTAGGCCGAGCCGGGCCCTCACCTCTCGGAGGATGGACGCTACCACCCGAGTCTTGTTCCCCGAGAGCAGATGGTCCTCCCTCGCCTGGGCGGAGCCTGCGTAAGCTAGCCCGGGGCAGAGCTCACGCACGCGGTCTACGATGGCCAGCAGTGTGTCCACCTCTCTGGCTCTGTTGGATAAGCACAGGGCAGAGTTCCAGGCCTGCAAGCACGCCCTGTACTCCCTGCGGCGCCTGGTATCTCTGTCGTGCACGAACCTGTCGAGCGTGGCGTCTCCTGCCACTTCCTCCAGCTTCGCGTACTTGTGGCTGCTGGGGTACGGCTCATGGTCGTATTCCCGGGCGCGCTTCTCGGGCGAGCCACGGGGCGGGGTGCGGTGGTGCGGCGGCGCCAGGGAGGCAGAGGAGTGGCGGGGAGAGGAGTGGCGGGGAGAGGAGTGGCGGGGGAGGTCGACGGGCACGACGGGCGGCGCGGCTAACAGTGCAGCGGTCGCCGCCTGGTCCGTAGCCTGGGACAGGCAGACGAGTAGCTCCCGGGCATCGGCTACAAACATTTGCCACTTCTGCACGGTGCCAGCGAGGCGCAGGCGCAGCACAGCGGGGCTGAACGTGCCGTCCGGGACAGGGGAGCCGGCGCCCCACCCACGTGCCACGGGCGGCGGGTGGTACGCCGAGGGGCCCTCGGGCGGCGGGCGGTACGCCGAGGGGCCCTCGGGGCTAGAAGACTCGCCGTAGGGAGCGCTGGCCCCCCCGGCGGGAGTGGTGCTGTGGTGGGCCGGACTGCCACAGGGGTGGCCGGGGCCAGGCCGGGCGCGGCCACGGGGGGCGCCGGGGCGGCGGGACAAATTTCTGGCGTGGTGGCTGGCGGCGCCGGGGCCAGGCCGGGCGCGGCCACGGGCCGCCGGGCCGGCGGGACAGATTTCTGGCGTGGTGGCTGGCGGCTCCGGGGCTAGGCAGGGCGTGGCCGCTGGGGCCGCCGGCCCCCGCCCGGGCTGCGCCGTGGTCGCTGGTGCCGCGGTCGGTGGGTGTCCATCCTCCTTCCCCCCCCCCCCCCCCCACCCAGCACCACCCCGGCGGCGAGGGAGGGAGGGAGGAGCTAGGCCCTGGATCCCTTCCCCACCTTACGTGCGGTCCTTCCCAAAGCGCTTCCGAGTCAGTCCCCGGTGGCAGGCCCCGGGGAGTATGGAGCCGGACGCCAAGGCTGCCGAGACCAGCTGGGCGCACGGGGGCGGGGACCTGTGGTGTTTTAGCTCAGGCCAGGATCACGACCCAGGCTTTGCGTTTTATGGCGGAGAGGGAGCAGACCCCGTGGGGGCGAGGACCGTGCGCAGCCAGGACCTGCCCCTCCCGCTGCAGAGGTTGGTGGCCCTGGCGCTCGGGCCCTCCGGCAGCGGTGTCTGGCGCCGGTACCCGCGCGGCACTGGCGGGCTAGCACCGCCGGCCGCCCCGCTGCTGCTGCGGCTGCTCCTGGACGTCAGGTACATTCGCTGCCTGGGGCTGGGCTACCGGCTCGGCGTCAGGGCCACGTTGGAAGACACAGGTACGGGCAGCAGCGGCGGGGGCCGGGGGCCCGGCCCCGCGCCAGAGAAACCGCTGGCGGCGGCGCGTGGCGGGCCGGGCGGTGGGCGGGAGAGCGGGGTGGACGCGGCGCGCGGCACGCCGGGCGGCGGTGGGCGGGTCGGGCGGGAGCGCGGGGTGGACGCGGTGCGCGGCACGCCGGGCGGCGGTGGGCGGGTCGGGCGGGAGCGCGGGGTGGACGCGGTGCGCGGCACGCCGGGCGGCGGTGGGCGGGTCGGAAGGGGGCGCCGGGGGGGCGTGGCCGCGGGGGCGGTCAGGCCCCGCGCCGGCGGGGCGGCGGAGCTAGCGTGGCCCTGGTGCGTCCGGCGGATCTGGCAGGCCTATGAGCTCGCCGTCTCGTTGACCAATGCAGCGGTGTGCGTCGGCGTCGTGGCGGTTGTCGTGGTTGTGTACAGGAACTGCCCCGAGCCCGGCTGGGTGTCCTCCGTGACAACTTACCTCCGGTCACTGGCGTCCCCTAGCGAGCCTGCCTACGACCAAGTGCCGCTGTCCTTCGGCAGTCAATCACACTACGGCCCAGGAGAGGAGGCGGTGCGTTCGGCAGGAGGATACCTAGACTTGGCAGGCAAACGAATCGCTAGCAATGCCACCGCTAGTGTGTTGGGCACGGCCGTCAGCCTTATTAGCCAGGAGCGGGATCGCGCCTGGCTGACCGAGTGGCTAGGCAGCCGCCTGTGGAGCCAGGACATACAGGCTGCTCTAGACTACCTGGGGGCCAGCGCCGAGCCCGCGGACCAGGCCGTCACGTTACTCAGGCGCCTGACTGACCTGGTCACCACCTGCTTCCTGTCGCAGTTCGTGCGGCGCATACAAGAGCGAGACGTCAGGGTCAACACGGGCGAGCTGCAAGCCCTGCACCGCCGATTGCGAGACGGTCTCAGACAGCCTTGCTAGCACCGTACGGGAGGGAGACTCCTACCGCTCAACAGCAGCTCGACCTGCACACGGTGGCCAGTCCCTCGGGGACGGTGGCCAATCCCTCGGGGACGGTGGCCGATCCCTCGGGGACGGCGGCCGATCCCTCGGGGACGGCGGCCGATCCTTTGGGGACGGTAGCCAATCCCTCGGGGACGGTGGCCAATCCCTCGGGGACGGTGGCCGATCCCTCGGGGACGGCGGCCAATCCCTCGGGGACGGCGGCCGATCCCTCGGGGACGGCGGCCGATCCCTCGGGGACGGTGGCCAATCCCTCGGGGACGGTGGCCGATCCCTCGGGGACGGTGGCCAATCCCTCGGGGACGGTGGCCGATCCCTCGGGGACGGTGGCCGGCCGCCTGCCGGCGGTTGTGGCGGCAACCGACACAGCGACCGACACAAAATCGGCGCTGGACTCGGCAGAGGCTTTTGTACCACAGGCCCATCGGCTGGGCCAACGACTGCTTGACGTGATCGACGAATGGGACGGAGAACTGAGCTCCGTCTTGGCCCTGCTGAGCATCAGGGAGCTGCCGCAGAAAGATACAGTCTGGGAAAAGAAGGTGCGGGGGCTAGTGTTCGGGAGGCAGGTCGACCTGCTAGGAGCAACAGCTACAGGCGTGCGACTGCGCCATCTCAGCGAAGGCTGCTTTATGGTACCACCAGAAAAGAAGTTGGAGGTATATGAGCTTGCTGACGCGGGTACACTTGGACATGCTCTGCAGCCCATCTACTGGCTGATTACTGTCTTCACTTCGCTGACGAAGACTCAGCAGATACAGCTAGTGACTACACTAGCCACTGCTTTAAAGGAACAGCATGCAGTGGTTCAGACTGTACATTTATTGTCAGACCAAGAGTTTTCGAACTGTTTCTTCCCTCCCGCAAGCCTCAGTGCTTTGGCAAAGGAGGCCAAAGAGTACACGAAACAACTAATGTACCAGTGTGACTACTGCCGAGATAGTGGGGGTGAGGTAAAAGGGGCACTCGATCAAACACGCTGGAACGAGTACCTGTGCACGCTGCGGTCGGCGATAGACAAGTTCAAGCCATCTCCAAAACTCGCAAAAGGAAAAGCCGCTGTGTGGAAAAAAGCCAAGACCAATCTGCTGAATTCACTGCTGCCTAGCCCGATTGCCTGTCGTGAAGACCAAGGAAGCTGCCCTGAATGCGGCGGTGCAAGCAGAGCAGCTGCGGCAGGAGGCCAAGCGAGTGCAGGACGCGGAGGCCGCGCGGAAGGCGCGGGTGGCGGTGGCCGGGCGGCTGCAGCTGGAGCAGCAGCAGCTGGAGCAGAAGCGGCAGCTGGAGCAGCAGCAGCGGCAGCAGTTGGAGCAGAAGCGGCAGCTGGAGCAGCAGCAGCGGCAGCAGCTGGAGCAGAAGCGGCAGCTGGAGCAGCAGCTGGAGCAGCAGCAGCAGCTGGAGCAGAAGCGGCAGCTGGAGCAGCAGCGGCAGCTGGAGCAGCAGCTGGAGCAGCAGCAGCGGCAACAGCTGGAGCAGAAGCGGCAGCTGGAGCAGCAGCAGCGGCAGCAGCTGGAGCAGAAGCGGCAGCTGGAGCAGCAGCAGCAGCAGCTGGAGCAGAAGCGGCAGCTGGAGCAGCAGCTGGAGCAGCAGTAGCGGCAGCAGCTGGAGCAGCAGCGGCAGCTGGAGCAGCAGCGGCAGCTGGAGCAGCAGCTGGAGCAGCAGCAGCGGCAGCAGCGGCAGCAGAAGCGGCAGCTGGAGCAGCAGCAGCTGGAGCAGCAGCAGCTGGAGCAGCAGCAGCTGGAGCAGCAGCAGCTGGAGCAGCAGCAGCTGGAGCAGCAGCGGCAGCTGGAACAGCAGCAGCAGCTGGAACAGCAGCAGCAGCTGGAGCAGCAGCAGCAGCTGGAACAGCAGCAGCGGCAGCAGCTGGAGCAGCAGCGGCAGCTGGAGCAGCAGCAGCAGCTGGAACAGCAGCAGCGGTAGCAGCTGGAGCAGCAGCGGCAGCTGGAGCAGGCGGAGCTAGAGGCGCAAAGGGAGGAGAAGGTGGCAGACCAGCCGGACGCCGAGGAACCGACGGAAGAGGCGGTCGACCGACTGGCGGGGCGGGTGCTCAAGCGTCTGGAAAAGGGAGTGAACGAGGGACTGGCGAAGGCGGTGAAAGACCAACTGGAGGAGGCTAAGAAGAAGGCGGAGGCGCAGGTGGGGGACGAGGTGGCCAGGCAGCTGAAGCAGCTGCAGCAGGACGAGGAGCGCAGGCGGGAGGAGGAGGAGAAGGCGCGGCAGCAGCCTGACCAGGACCAGGCGCGGGCACGCCTAAGCCTACGTTACCCCCGTCCCTTAACCGACCCACGCCCGGACCGCACGGACCTAGTCTCGTACTGCCATGCCCACGTCTGTGCTGCCGCGGGCTTTAAGGCCGACTGGGAATTCGTGCGGTGGCTGGGCGACGCGCTGTCCGGCGCCGGGGACCTGCACCTGTGCCCCGACCAAAGCAGCGCCGCCCTCGCAGCCTACCTGTTCGGCCTGTTCACAGCCTGCTCCGTGCCTAACGACGACCAAGACGAAAAGGACGGACAGCGCGAGAAACTCCGCCAAGGGATCCACTCTTTGCTGTGGCTGGGCTCGGCGGGTGGTGAGCGTTCCCTCTGGTGGGGGCAGCTGGGCGACGCGCTCAGGCACAAGTTCCTGCGCCTGGTGCGGTACGGCTCGCCCGCTCCCCTGGACGTGGACCTCTTATGGGGGGGGCTGGTCGCGCTGGCCTGTCTGCTGGAGCCATCCGAGGTAGTGCTCGCGATCCGGGCGGCGCTGCCCTGGTGGAATGCCTCGGCTGCCGAAGCAGAGCACCAGCTACTGTGTAAGACTGAGGGAGCGAAGGCGGAGAAGGCAGACACAGAGCGCTCAGCAAGCGAGGGAGTGGACACGGCAACGGCGGGACGCTCAGCAAGCAGAGAGGAGGACACGGCAACGGCGGGGCGCTCAGCAAGCAGAGAGGAGGACACGACAACGGCGGCGCGCTCGGCGGGCGCGTACCCGTCGCGGCGCACCCCGGCCTGGGCGGCGAGGTCGACCTCCCAGGCGCAGACGCGGGCGGCCCGGAGGTCGAGCAGCACCGGCAGGCCCGGCAGCGCGGCGCCCGGCAGCAGGTCCAGCCCGCACGCGGCGCCGTTGAGGCTCACGAACGGGTGGTGCCGGGCCAGCCACGCCCACCACGACGCGCCCGTCGTCCGCGCGTCCAGCAGGCACAGGGTGGTGCCCGGGGCGCGGCCGAGCGCCAGGCCGCGCCACCAGGCGGACCACCAACCACGCCGCTCGCGCCTCCTGGCCCACCGCCACTGCACAAGGGCCCGCGCGGCGGGCTCCCCCCACGAGCGGGCCCGCCGGTCCGCCGCGGCCACCGCCTCGGCCTCGGCGCGAGCAAACAGGTCCCACGCCGTCGGGGCGCCCTCGAGCCGCGGCCGCTTGGCCCGGGGGAGCGGGGCCGGCCGCCCCTGGTCGGCCAGGGCCGCGAGCACGTGGCCCCGGGTGGCTTCGAACTGTGGCCGGGCGCAGTGCAGGCGTAGCGCCAGCCGCTCACCGTGCAGCACCAGCCGGCCGGCGTGCGCCCCCAGCAGGGCCCGCAGCCAGACGAGCGCCACGCAGGCCGCGCCCGGGGCGGGGCCCCCGGCCGGCAGGCAGGCGGGCCGGGGTCCGCGGCGGACAGCCACTGGCGCAGCAGCCCGTGCTCGGCCGCTCCGCGGAAGCAGGCCGGGCGCCCGGCGGCCGGGCCGGCGGGGCAGGCCGGGGGCCGGGCGTCGTCGGGGGCAGGTCTCCCCCGCCTCCGGTTCGTCGTCCCCGCGGGCGCGCCGGCCGGCCGGCCGCGCGGCGCCGCGCGGCCGCAACCAGCCCGCTGCGGACCAGGGGGCCACCCACTCGGCTGGCCCGCGGAAGTTGGACGCCGGCCAGTAGCGGTAGCGAGCGTCCTCGCCGGCCAGGGCCCGCAGCGCCAGCCGCCAGCACGCGTCGGCAGTGGCCCACGTCGGCCGGCCCTGCGACCGGAACCAGGCGCAGCCCGCTAGCAGGAAGTCCAAGTCGCGGCCAAAGTCGTCGTCCGGTGCCGCTGGCGCGCCCGCGGGCGGGCCAGCGGGCGGGCCGACGGGCGGGCCAACGAGCGCGCCGGCGGGCGGGCCAGCGGGCGTGCGTGCCCCCCCGCCCAGGGACGGGGGCAGCACCCACCACCGGGGAGCGGCCGCGCCGCCGTCCTGGCCGCCGGCCCGTCCGCGGGCCGAGTCCGCCCACCACGCACAGGCCTGCCCCAGGACGGGCGGCGGCGGGCCGGGCGGCGGCGGCGGCCCGCCGGGCGGGGGCGGCGGGGGTGGGCCCGCCGGCTCGGGGGCGCCGCCGGCCGGCGCGGCCAGGCCGCGCAGCCAGCGCTGGACGGCCAGGGTGTAGGGCACGGGCTCCTCGGCGGGCATGTGGTTCGCCGCGGCCTGCGCCCGGAGCAGCTGGTCCCTGTCCTGCCCCGCCACGCCCTGGAGCAGCGCGCCGAGGTACGCCGCCCAGCGCTCCTCGGGCGCGGGCCGGCAGGGGCGAGCCTGGTACAGCCTGGCCTGCCACGCCAGCCACAGCGGTAGCCGGGGTGGGACGCCGCCCTGCCAGCGGCGCGCCTCGCGGCGCACGAGCGCCAGCCGGTCCAGCAGCAACCGGGGGGGGGGGGGGGTGGGCCGCCGCGTCCGCGTTGTCGTCAGGGGGCCCCGGATCCGGCTCACGCGCTAGCTGTTCGGCGCACCACCACGCGGCGCGCTCCCACTCCGGCCCGCCACCGAGCCCCGCCAGCGCCAACGAGTCCAACCACAGGGCGAACACTAGGCACGGAGCGCGGTGCGCCGGCGGTGGCACGAGTTGACCAGCACGCGGGCCGCCCCCGCCGCGCTCGCCCGCAGCGCATGGCTCCACACCGCGGCCCAGCCCGGCTCTCCCCCCCCCCCAGCGCGTCCTCCGCGTACTGCGGCAGCGCGTGCGCGTCGCCCAGGCACGGCGCCGGCGCTGGCGTGGGCCTGGCGTACCACGCCGCCCACTGCTCGGGCCGCGTCAATAGTAGCAGCCAGCACCCCTCCGTGCGTCCCTCCCACGCGTGTCGTTTCGTCCAGGGCAGCCAGGCCCGCGCGGCCACCGACCAGCCCGCTTGCTGCCAGACTCCGAGGCCCGCTTGCAGCGCCCGGGCCGAGCCGGCCCACCAGAGGTGGCACGAAGGGTAGGCCCAGCACAGCGTATAGGTCGCCCGGGCGGCCGGCCCCGCCGACGCGCCGAGACGGGCGGCGAGGTCGGCTAGCGCCGCAGCCAGCCCCGCTTCGGCCTTGGGGGCGATCACGTCCAGGGCGGGCTCGGCACTGCCCGGCATCTAGGTGGCCGGCCCACACTTTTTGCGCTGAGCGCCAGCAAGCCAGCGGCACGGGCACGGACACGGGCACGGGCACCGGCACGGGCGGCGCGCGCGCCGCGGCGGGCGTGGGCGGGGGGGGGGGGGGGGGGACGAGAGACCGGGGGGGCCGGGAGCGGCCGGCCGCCGCCGCCGGGGGTAAGGAGGGAGGCGGGCGGCCCGGCTGGGCCCCCCTCCCCGGGGCTTGGTCCGGCCAGCCGCGGCGCGGGGCCGGCTAGCGCCCGGCTAGGCTCGGCCCGCCCCCTCCCCGCGCCCCTCGGCGGAGCCTCAGGAGGAGGGGGTTGGAGAAGGGACGAGGGGGGGGGGGGGGGGGATAGGGGGCCGCAAAAACCCCCTCGGCCAAATCTCCTTGCGACCAAGCTGGCGAGTGTAGCGCACTCCTTGGATTATGAGTGAGCGCTGAGCGGGGCCGCCAGCCTCTCTTACTACTACGACTAACCCTACCCGTACGATGGTGATCCTGTTATTTGGCAGTGTGCTGTGTAGGGCCTCGGCCAACTGGGTAGGACTTTCAGCTCCACTTCCGTTGGATGTTTTGGAATGTATCCAGAGTAATGTTGGTAATCAAACCTTACTGCGACAGTTCACCAGTCTGTTGGAGACTGACCACACACGACCGATAGTCGTCGAGTTCATTGGTGGTTCTATCACCAAAGGCGCTGGCAGTTCCAATGACTGTTATTCTGAAGAGAAGAGCACGTGTGTTCCCCCGACCGAATTTTTGCCCTACGGCCGGAATTCTTTCTTGAACATCTTCCTGAACCTGTTGCAAGAATTCTATCCGGGTAGCTATCAGGCCCTCTACGTTGAAATCGGAGAGCTCAACTACGGAGTCTCGTATGTCGCGGGCTCCTCAGTCTCGTCGGGTTTGCAGCTTTCTCCGGCAGATCTTTACGTCATGGACATATCCGTCAATGGTGGACGTCCCGATCACGTCGAAAGGATCGTGCGCTTGCGTAAAAACCAACAGGCACCTGTGGTCTCGTTGCATTGGTTCAGACACAAGCAAACGAGCGCTCACCCTGATTCTCCCGATTGGCCGAAAAAGTGGTTTGAGCTGGCTTCGTCTGAAGCCAAAACCTACGCTACTTACCAGTATTATGGAATCCCGATGTTGACGTTCCGAGGTATTTTAGCCCCGCCGCTGGTGAAGGACAGCAGCCTGTACGACTCGTTTTGGCATGCAGATAAGGTGCACCCCAGCGACCTCGGACACGCCCTGATCGCCTCTGCTCTTTTCCAAGCGGTGTGCAAGGACTGCGGTGCTAGAGCTTCCAAGGCAGCTACTGGCCACGACTGGCAGAAGTACGGATTTCAATGTGGTGCTGGCGTGGCTACGAAACCTCTATTTGCGATAGCCAAGGAAACGGACCTGTACCCGATATGCCGAGATCCCAGGTCACTACACGAAATGGCCATCGCCAACACAGGCTGGCATTTCGTAGACAACGAGACTTCCAGGCTGGGTCGCTTACGAGCACCGTCCTTGCTAGCTAGCCAGGTTCCTAACAGAGCTTCCATCAGCTGGTCTTTGCACCTGAACGGTTTCTTGTGGGTTTCCTATTTAGCTTCGTACGAACGTTTTGGATCAGCCCTAGTCTCGACTAATTGTTCCTCAGGCCAGCAAGTCCACCAAGAAGTTCTAAATGCTACCTGAAAGGACAGGGTCAGTCTGGAAACTGAGAAGATGCTGGTGGTGGGTCATGGACCTGCTTGTATTCTCACGGTGAAGACTCTGGAAGCTAACCGCCTCTTCAAGATTTTTCATTTATGTTTCTAGGGATGTTGGTACCAACGAAACGGAACTTTACCCGGACTCTACCAATTTCAATTTCTGTCAATGCCTGCCTCGCGGGGCGGTTCTACCCAACTAGTCAATTTCTGCCCCGCTCGCGGACGGATAGAACAGTCCTTAAGAACTTGAACTCAGCTTAAGCATGGGGTCCCACTTTCTCACTGGACACCCGGGCCAGCTCAACTCGCGCAAACAAAACCGGGGGCCAGGCCTGTCTTTATTTTTTTTCTTTTATTAAAAGTAAAACTTTGACCAGCCTGTCCGTAGAAAATTCGTCGCTTCTCTGGGGGGGTGGTCCGTTCGGTGGAGAGGCAAAAAAGGGGGGCCCTGGTCCTGGCTACCGGGAAGTCACACAGGCCCAGGGCCTCACTGCTGGTACGAAGGCGGCTGGGCGTGAACCGGGCAGCAGAGGCCGTAGGTCAGAGGACAGGGCCCAGCAGCGGGGGGTATTCAGTCTCGGAGCCGAGAGGTGGCGGACAAGCGCGCACGGGCGAGGGCCGGCGCGGCCGGCGGGGCTGGCTTGCCCGAGCGGTGTGCAGGCCCCGGCGCGGGGAGTAGTCACGGGCATACGGGCTGCGCCCCCTGGCCAGCGGCCTGGGCGGCGGACAGTCACGGGGGGGGCTGCCCTTCGTCGGTAGCAGGCGGCGCTTGAGGGGGGGGTGTGGCAGCGGCAGGGGCACGTACGTGCGGACATAGGTGCCGGGGTGCTCTTGCTCGCGCCGCAAGCGGGAAGAGACCTGGCGCAGCATGTACTCCAGCCGGCGGAGGTCCTCGGCCGCGTTCAGGGCGCTCTCTCTGGCGCCGTCCGTACGGGCGTGCCGGGCTAGCTGTCCAGCGGCGTCGGTGGCGCTGGCCCCGGCTGCTTCGCAGGCCCGGATGGCGAGCGGCAGGCCTCCTGCCGGTAGGCTGGGCGCGCTAGGCCCCTCGTGCTGGAACATGGACAAGAGTGCCTCGACGCTCGTGTTGGCGGAGGGAGCGGCCGGCACGGGATTAGAGTATTGGGTCGGAGAGTAGGGTTCGGAGTCGGCCGCGGGGGGCAGGTGGGCGGGCATGGTCACGAGGTCGGTGCAGCCGTCAGCCAGGCGCCTGGTCTCGGCCAGCGGGAGCACTTTGTGGCCCTGACCAGGCGCCGGGAGGCGTGCATCGTAGGGCGCGCGCCGGCGTGCGCGCGACCGTCGGCGCGAGCGCCGCGCGCCGCGGCAGGGGGGGGCGCCCGTCCGCCCGGCCCCCGCCGCGTGCGCGGTGCCCGGCGCGCGGCACGTGGGGGGGGGCTCCGGCGCGTCGCCGCCCGTGGGCGCACGGCGCCCGACGGCGGACCACGCCTCAGGAGCGTGCGCCGACCCGCCGTGCGCCGACTCGCCTTGCGCAGACGCGCCTTGCTCGGCTGCCCGCCCGGCGGCTTCCTCGGCGGCTGGCCCGGCGGCGTAGGGGGGCTGGGCGGGCGCGGGCGCACCAGGCGGGGCGGCGGCGCCGTCCTCCTCGGTGCCCAAGGCCACCGACATACGGTTTCGGAGGGTCTACTTTCTAGCCCCGCGAGGAAGAGGAAGCGGGGCAGAGGGGCGCCCCCCCCCCCCGGGGGGGGGGGAGCAGCACCCCCCTCTCTCCTGACTCACTCCTCCCCACCCGGCCCTGCCCAGCCCCCCCCGCGCCCGCCCCCGAGCGCCCGCCTCCCCCCCCCCCCCCCCCCCCCCCGCCGGGGCCGGCGGCCGCGCGCTCCCCCCCTCCCCGCCGGCCGTGGCCGCCGGTGGTCAGGGCGGGCGCTGGGGAGGGGGAAGCCCGTCCCCGACCGGTTGCCGCCACAATGGTACGTGAGGGTCCGGCTGGAAATCTGCACCGGGCCGCCCAGACCTGGCCCCGCGTGCAGCCTGTGCAGTGTGTGGGCCCGCGAGACCAGCTACGGGTCGGTGCTGTGTACACGGTCGTGTGTATGTGCGTGGGTAACTAAAGTTCTAAAGAGGCCATGAGCCAAAAGGACAAGCGCCACCTACTCTGCCAGATACCTCGGCCACCCGCCGGAGCCCCTCCGGCCTTGAAACGGCACAGACCAGCTGAACCAGCAGTGGCATGGTCGGAACCAGCGCCCGCCCTGGAGGAGGACGACGACGAACGCACGCCCACTAACCCTGATCTTCCGCACCGGGGAAACACTGGAGGCTACCGCCGGCCAACTTGCCGTGGTGGACTCACCCCTCTTACGGGCGGCGGCGGGGCCCTCCGCCGCCGGCGCGGAAGAAGGAATTCGGGTCGAGGGAAACGCAGAGACGGTGGCACTGTTACTACGCACTAACGTGGACAAGGTGCTCTCGTTTCTGCTGACCCTGGAAGCCCTGCGCCCCTACGACCACGCGCCAGTCGATCCCCGCGACGAGGCGATTAGCTCTCTGCTGGTTAGGCCAACCGGGCCGGAGGATGTGCCCCTGTGTGCCCGGCAGGGTGTCTGGAGCAAGCTGATGGTACTACCAGACGCGCTAGAGAGCGCTCTGCGCCTGACGAACAACAGGCTGGTCTTTTTGCTCTACGGCTTGCGTGTTCAGACCTTGAGCCAGCTCTTGAGTGCGATGGAGACCGTCCGGGGGGGAGAGGGTTCTGCTTTCGAGTGCTTTACGCGTAGTTCACGGGGCCCGGGCACACGGGCCGTGTACGAAATCCAGCAGGAGGGCCCGGTCTGGACACCTGGGTACAGAGAGGGAATTACTGAGGTCAAGGTAGACGGGGAGACCCACTATCTCTACCCGAGCCGAAAGCATTTTTGTGACGGCGAGTGTTGTGCCAGACAACGCGCGATGCAGCGCGAGCCTGTCCACACAGAGAAGCTGTGGATGCGGGTGGTCTGGTTCTGGCACAGCCCCCTGGACTCCCCCCCCGCCGACAACCGCGCTCATAAGAGTCAGTAGCGTTGAAGGGATCAATATCGTTCTTTTCTCCTCTTTTTACTCCATATATCACTCGCCGTGCGGCGCAATCAATCACAGCCCCCATCGTAGCCAATTGGTCATACGATAGTAATATTGACCCGTGGTAACCGGGGACGACATAAAGGTCCATGCGGTATACTTGTGCGGATTTTGATTTAAAGGTCAGTGTGATGATTCCCGTGATGACCGCCCGGCTACCCACTCCCTTCAGAGTGCCAGTCGAATTTATCATATTTCCGTCCACCCAGTCCCGGTATCGATTAAAAAACTTCCGGCCGACAATATTAATATTCGCCATCGTATCATTACCAACTTTTAATATTGTCTTCAATGTTTCACAATAAAGTTCCGTATAACACAGAGCATCGGGCCTGTGTATATTGACTGCGAGAACAAGAACTTTACGTTCCAAATTTTGGAGTCTTGTCTCTAAGTTTTTCAACTCCTCCTTCTTCTCCTCCTGCTTCACCTCATTAACATTGTTATTATTCTGCGGTACTGGAGCGTTTACTATGTGAGCGACATTGTCTTGTGGCACTTGAGTACACACATTGTCTTTTTGCTCGCCACCCGCCGCGACACATTGTCTTTTTGCTCGCCACCCGCCGCGATCGTAGACCTTGAGTCTGTTCGTGGTTGTTTGCTTGGCCGAGGCGATACGTCTGCCATTGGCCTCCTCGCCTCCATCGCAAGTCTCGCCTTCCTATTTGCATCAGTTATCATTGGTAACCGTGATGTATGAACGGGTATGAGACTACCTTGGGGCTGCAGTCTCTGTGTACCCACATCTTTGTATTCAGATTGAGGAAGCGTTGGCCCATTCTTCACAACAGCATTAAAAAGCACTGTGACTTTAGAGTTAAACTTCACAGTCTTCTCCTTCCTCTCTTCTTCCCCCTCTAGTCATTCCACCACCTCGAAACGATTACCTTGAGTAGTGTCCGGGTGGAATGACGTATCGGTCTCCGAGGCAGTGTTGTAGGCCTGAGCTCGACCGAAATTCGGGTTGGAGCTTGCCCATGAGCCTCCTCCTCCTCTGGGTGGGGGGGCTGGAGCTCGAACAGCTCTGGAAGAAAGATTTCGCTCGCAGCTATGTCATATTAAGTTCGACGAGTGAAACAAGAGCGAGCGGACTTTAACTCGCGATCTCTCCTACTACTTCATTATATACTTTAATGGAATAGAATATCAGAAAACAAATAGAGCTTTGCTGTTACTGTGCAGAAACTCATGGACAAGAGCGGGATCGGAAGCAAGACGTCCGTGCCTCCTCAGTAAGCTTGTGTAGTGTGCCGCGCACATTGTTGCAAGTTTGAGCATATGCGAGCGTGTGCCTGTGAATGTGAGT
This sequence comes from Paulinella micropora, assembly GCA_019918135.1. Lineage (NCBI taxonomy): Eukaryota > Cercozoa > Imbricatea > Euglyphida > Paulinellidae > Paulinella > Paulinella micropora. The sequence continues at coordinate 35,177 of WBZZ01006975.1, read as the reverse complement.
GTGTATGTGCGCGCGCGCCTGTGGTGTGCGTGCATGTACCGCAGAGAGAGAGTGAGAGAGAGAGAGAGAAAGAGAGAGAAAGAGAGATTGAGAGAAAGAGGAAGAGAAAGAAAGAAAGAAAGAAAGAGAGAGAGAGAGAGAAAGAGAGAGAGAGAGGCAGAAGGCCTGGGGGGGATA